>FXXK01000829.1:138486-174134 GCA_900184695.1 Betula pendula | reverse complement strand
GAAATTCAAGAAAAAAAAGGATAGATCGAATGTCTTCACACATCGATCTTATTCCTTTTTTTTTTTCTTGAATTTTTCTTTTAATCCCTTTCGCATCTTCAACCAAAGTCAAAATCAACAACGCCCACAAAATCATCCCACAATATCCCATTCCTAAACACACCATGACCACTCCAACCTTACAATTAACCTCACAAAATTCCCACTGCACAACCACCATCAAGCTGGCCTTCATCACATCCATACCCCCCTTCTTTTTTTCTCAAAAAAAAAGAGGAAAGCCAAAAACCACACATACCTCCTTACCAAGTTCGACGTCAAAGCAATGTTGTTGTGCCGTCGTTTTCATAGATTCAAACTCATCAAGGCCACTCGGCCTAAAACCTTTTTCTATTTTTCATTATCATGTTAAATTACAACTTATTTCAAAAGTTTAAGCATAAAAAATGATACAATTTTTCTTTTTTCTTTTTTTCTATTAAGGAAATGGTACACTTAATCATTACTTTAACACACGCCCTCACATATGTGCTCTAATTTCCTTTTAATAGGTAATGCCCAATATATGAAATATTTAATTTAAATATGGTGAATTGTAAAGTTAAATTAAGTTCGAACTCATAATCTTTGGCTATGATACATATTGAATTACCACTTGTTTTAAAAGCTTGAGCTGATAAGAATGAATAAACTTAATCATTTAATCAATAGTTTAACAATTCATACGGTTCTTTATCAAAGCCTAGTCATGATTGGAGTTTGTCGAAGACCATTGTCTCCCCTTGGTGTATTTTTCATTTGGCCTTTTGTCTATATGAGATAACAGATGAAGGATCTTGAGGTCCCACTATCCAGGAAAGGAAAATTTGAGAAAATGAGTTAATCGATGGTAGACAGTTAGCTAGGTTAGAGTCATTTCAAGGGGTTAATCGATGGCTTCTGAGTTGGGATTGAGAATGGGTTAAAAGTGGGTTAGCAGCTTCGCATTTAGCGGTTACAGTAGAGTACGAGACTGTCATTTTCTTCGGATGTTAATTCAATATTATCCTTTAGTTTGCGTGGCTGGGTTTTTTTTGACAAAGAATCGTGATATATGCTTATATACCTGCTGCAGGGAATATATGTTGTTATTTATTTTGATGTTTAAATATATTCTGTCCTTCATATTTATTTGATAGAGATGTGCGTCTTTTTTCTTGCATCCGGCGCCGCGTAATCAAATTGTTTATTGACAAATACATACCAGCTAAAAAGACTTTTATGCAGCCTGTGAATTACTATAAATATATTTGGAGGTGCAATAATGTTATTCTGATCGATTCAAATGAAATGGTTAAAAGTCTGATCTAATAATTAATATATATATATAAATAATGTTATATGTCATCTCTATATAAGTTATGTCTTTTTAATGTCTTCAAAATTGATATAACTTTTAAAATTATTATTGAATCAAAATTCAATAAAAATATTACATCAGGTTTGGAGAATACGGGTGACATTTAAAGAGAGAGAGCATCAAAGATGTGGTATTTTTTTTAGTAGGGGTGGTATTAGGGAAGCAAGTTTGGTTGCTACTTCTCTTGTTTGGAATTTGGATGAGATTCGTAAAAACCTGTGAAGGGAACTCCATAAACTTTTCATTAATATGCAGAGCACATGCTATTAGTTATTCTTGAGTCAATTTTGAGTACATATCCTATTCTTGTAGCTAAAAAGATGTATATGTATCTCCCCCTTTTATAAAGGGTTCGTTGAACATACGGAACCGAGATTTCTTATTGAGAGTGACCAAAGCATGAATGAGAAGTCAAGTTTAATTTTAATAAGAGTTAATCTTGATTTGCAAGCTATTTTTATAGTTTTGTTAGGAAAAGTAATATAAATGAAAAAACTATTCCGTTTGTCAATACTTTTTCGAGGATTAAAAAAAGACTCTAGATATGATATAAAGGTAAAAATAGTTTTGTAAGTATTTTATATTTTAAGTTATTTGTTAATATTGTTTTTGTTTGAAAAGATAAAACAAAAGAGAAAATGAAAAAAATGTTATATATCAAACAAAGCAACAATGTGTTTTGCACCCTTGAAAATAGAATTTTATCCTTTTTAATGTGTTACCAAAAAAATAAATAAATAAGAAGACGAAGAGGAAATTGGGATATTTCAATAAAGAGAATTATGGATCTTAATTATAAAAAAAGAAAAAAAAAAGGAAAAAGAAACCCCTGGGAGATCAACATCACATGACTGAAACGATTGATGGATTGAGTGTGGCTTTTTTCTTTTCTTTTTTTTTTTTCTAATCGATTGGGTGTGGCTTAATTATATATGCTGTCTTCTTCTAAAAACATGACTCAAATAGATCATTTTGTTGTCATAAAAACAGCAGGACGCACGACAAACCAATCATATTACAAGCACAGGCACAAAAAGATAACATCATGTGTCCTTTGCGTCTTCTGCACAATGCAAGGACATTAGAACGCAGACCAACCAATTCTAAGAAACTCATGATTGTAGATAAGTAGTGGCATATAATTAATAACGGTAGTGCTGCTGGGGCTCAAAGAGTAGAGATAAGCGTATGTCGGACGCCTATCGTCCGTCTTTAGTGAAAAATAAAAAATAAAAAATAAAAAAAATACTTTTTTCATTAAATATTATCATACTAATTTTAAAAAAAATGAACTCTTTTATAATCTACGTACTAATCTATATGGACAATTCATTTTCGTAATATAGAACTAATTTTTTGGAGTGTCACATCCAACCCAATTTAAAGATTTTTTTCTAAAAAAAAAAATCATTCTAAAAAACCATATTCTAGCATTTACATGCTATTGAAATCGAAGTATGAGGTGGATGTGACCCACCCGAAGACCAAAAAGGAACCGACCCAGAAAACGTGTGGGGGGCGACCGAGGATTTCTCGCTAACTTTCAAAATTGAGAATTAATGGTTACCAACAAAAGTCTCCAAGTGGATGGACCAGACACAAGGCTCACAAAAATTGTGGGGACCCATGGGTCCGGGAAGACCAGAAGCCACCACCTTCAATGGTGTAAATTTCTGTCAAATAATTCCACTCCTAACATTACTGTTCTCCAAGTCAATAACTCTCATTAGTGCTACTGTTTTGTTTTTGTTTTTGTTTGTTTTTTCTTTTCTTTTTTTTTTTTTTTAATCAACAAAGTTTTTGGGTCTATAAAAAATTCCTACAATTCTCACCAACACTTTAGAAAGAGAATTGTTAAAAACCTTAGTTTTTGATGCGCAGATCCCGGTCAATCTTTAGATCATTTCTTGTTAAAAAGAAAAATTTAATGATTGATTGGGATTACTATATTAACATTATAGGACCTAGTCTCAACTAAATTTTTTTTATTTTTTTAAAAAGACTAATCTAATAACTGATTGGAATTGTCACATCAACATTATAAAATGATTGTAAGATAAAAATGTAATTTCTAACATTGTTGTTTTTAAAAAATACACGTGAGAATCACTTAGTCTATTAAATTTGTAAGTAAAAATTAAAAATGCACATAAAATTAATATATTCTAAAGGCTAATGTAAAAATAATAAACTAAATTCAACTCACTTCGAAGGAAACGACAAAGTATGTTTGTTAGAACAGTTAGTGTGTGTTTTGAGGGGTACTTTATTTTTAGTTTAAAAAAATGTTTTGATATAACATTAAGATTAAAATAGTTTTGACTATTTATATTTTGAATTATTTATTAATACTTTCATAATAAAAAAAAAAAGAACAGACGCTTTTTTAATGTCGTGTTCTCATTGTTTACTTTAATTATAAATAAAGTAGACATAGCAAAAACGGATCCTTGTCCTAACCCACTCTGCAACTCAACAGAACTCTTCCGTTTGACTTGGTACTACTACTACTCGCCATCATTACTCCCATCACTTTCTCGTTTTCAAATATCCCCTCCTTTTCACTCATTCAAATGCTCTCTATTCGCTAACCATTTCTTCAAGCAACCAAGCAACCAAGCAAGCTCAGTCACGCTAGAGATGGCAAGGGAGATGCAGAAGAACAGCATGTTCATTGAACATGGCCCAGAAGGGTACGACAACGGTGATTTCCGGAAGAACCTCGACGACGATGGCCGACCCAAAAGAACTGGTATATATATATATTAACTACTTACTGTCTTTGTTTTCCTGATCTTCTGAAATAATTTATGTCTGTTTTTTTGTTTTATTAAGGAACATGGATAACGGCTAGCGCCCATATCATAACCGCCGTTATTGGCTCCGGCGTGCTGTCTTTGGCATTTGCAATAGCGCAGTTGGGTTGGGTGGCCGGACCGGCTGTTCTGATGGCTTTCTCATGCATAACCTACTTCACTTCCACTCTTCTGGCCGACTGTTACAGGACACCGGACCCTGTCACCGGAAAGAGAAACTACACCTACATGGATGTTGTGAGAGCTAATTTAGGTAATCAATCCCCATGCATGCCTGTTCATTTATCTTCTTCTGACTTACCTTTTTAATGCAGTGAGAGTTCCAAAAATGAACGCATCGTTTAATGATAAAGTCATTTCCCTATGCCAAAAAAGCTTTCAATATTAATTGCGTTTCTTTGGCTTTTCCTCTGGCAGGAGGCAGGAAGGTCCAGCTATGTGGATTGGCTCAGTATGTAAATCTTGTCGGGATTTCCATCGGTTACACTATCACCGCATCTATTAGCATGGTGTAAGTTTTCTAACATGTCTTCCTCCACTTTTGACTGCTTATTTGGATTTAAGCAATTTTGTTAGCTCATTTTAGTAGTAATTTGAACAATAAATATAAAAGAGATTTATCTAAATAAGTTTCACAAAGTCTAAACTTTATAGAGGGTCTGCGTAAGGGTTTGTTTGAAATTATGTTGAAAAATAGTCAAAAAAGAGCTTTTTAGCAAAAATTTTATTTTAAATTTTTTTTAAAAGTGTGTGTTGACCATTTTTAGAATAAAAAGTTAAAAAAATATTTTTTGAGTTTTTTTACCAAACAAGCCAACTTTTTATTTGATACAACTTTTTAAATACTAAAAGCACTTTTAAGCCCTCTAACGCATGCAATGTAAAATAGGCTCTAATACTATAAAAAGGACTTAAGTCTTTTTTTAGTCCTCTTAAAAGTGACGTAATTTTTAAAATTATTATTGAACCAAAATTTAATAACCAACTATTACAAATTTCAATAATAATTTTAAAAATCACTCAAAAAAGACTCTACCTTCGAACATTAATTGTTTGAATTACTAGCAGACAACAAATTATTGAGAATTCATATCCATCTCTATATAACAAATTTGTTATGGTTATCTTTTTGGTTGATATAGTTTTTAAATGTTATATATCTAAATTTATAAGGAAATTTATAATAAAAGCTGCATTAAATCTTATTTGAATGGTTGATTTTACCGTGCATCGAAATCAGGGCTGTGAAGAGGTCAAACTGTTTCCACAAAAATGGGCACCATGTGAAGTGCAACACATCAAACTACCCATTCATGATAATCTACGCATGCATCCAAGTGGTTCTGAGCCAAATACAGAACTTTCACAAGCTCTCATGGCTCTCAATCCTTGCAGCAATAATGTCCTTCGCCTATTCTTCCATTGGCCTCGGCCTCTCCATAGCAAAAGTTGCTGGTAAGTACACGTATAACGTAAAAATATTATATATTAATTAACTTCTCTCGTTATCAATCAATCAACTATTCAATTACACCATTAAAAGGACGTCTATGATTGAAATATTGAAGGTGGCGGTGGACATGTAAGGACAAGCTTAACCGGCGTCACGGTTGGGGTTGACGTGACAGGGCCAGAGAAAGTTTGGAAAACCTTCCAAGCTATAGGTGACATTGCCTTTGCTTATGCTTACTCCACCGTCCTCATCGAGATTCAGGCAAGTCATCTCTTCTACTCTATCCTCTATTTCTGCATTCTCATCCCATCTCATCTTTCGGTCCTACTCATAATTTGGCTGATGTGGCAATATTTATCGATTTTGTTAAAAAATATAATATATGTTTATTAGAATGAAAGTATAATATATAATATTACTTTTTATTAATAATACTTTTTATATATATGAATCAAGATTGAATGAAATAAATTTAATTTGGATAGTTCATTTTGAACATGTAATAACTCTAATTTAGATCATTCATCTAAATAAATGATTTAAAATACATATTTTTTATATTTTTAGCTATTAATTTTTCAACTATTTCCTTTTTTTAAATATTATTTTTTTTATTAAAAAGATGGAGAAAGAATGAAGGAGAGAGAAAAGAGGGACTGGGAAAGGAAAAATAGAAGAATAAAACTTGTTTCAATGTACTACAATAACATTTTATATGTAAATGGTTACGGTAGTAAAATTTTTATTTTGAAGCATATATTAGAGACTAAAATTCGTTTGGTAATAGGTTTTGCAAAACCATCTAAAAAGTCACATAAAAATATTTTAACTTTTTAACAAATTTTTCACTTTTTATTTCACATCAATAATTTTTTATTAATATTTAAATAAAAAACTCACTACAAAATAAAAAATATATATATTTTTTCATACAAAAAAATTATAATATTTTTTCTACTTTATATCAAATTAATCATTTTTTATTAAGCAAAAAAGTCGAGCATGTTCAGATATGCTCTTATATGCATATAGTATAATTGTTGTTGATTATTTGTATTATTAAATGATGGTGTAAGCATGTGGCATGGCTTTTTTTTTTTTTATATATTAGGCATGTGGCATGTTGGTCTTGTATGGAAGGTACATATGTCTGAAACAAAAGAATCTCAATAAAATAATGTAACACGTATGCTTCGAAGTTGAAATGCGTGCCTGATTGAAGTGTCGGCACCACGTGGCATGCTATCAAAGCTAAGATTTGGCAGATGTCGTATTGATGACAACTCCTTGTAACCAAAATAAAAATAAAAACATAAAGAGAACGAAAAGATCAAAAGAACATGCCACTTTTTCATCCTTTTAAGTTTTTTAGGATATGTGATAATTTAATATTAATTTTTTAAAAAATAAATGTTAGTTTAATATAGTATTATAATAAATGTCTTAAATTAGAATATGTCTAGTTAAACCCAATTTTATCGAAATATTTTACAAGTAGACTTCACTTTTCAAAGAAGAATTTAAGTTAATCTACGAGTGAGAAAAGAGTTAAAATTTAAATTTTTAAAATAAATAATAATTTAATATATATTACCGTGGTAGTCTAATCCTATATATGTTGATTGTTTTTACTATGGTTATAATAGTTATGGCTATGTTTATGAAAGACCTCTTATCTCCTTTTTTTTTAATAATTTTTTTTTTAATTTTTTATATCACATCACTTATTTTTTTATTATTATTTAATTAATAATCAAAACTTTTTTTATCTTTCTATATAAAAAAATTATAACATTATTTTTACTTTATATTATATCAATTATTTTTTATTATTATTTTTTTTTAAAAAAAATCCCCTCAATCTTTACCAAAAACCTTTGGCTAGCAAATTTTGAGGACTATAGATGGAATTTTTTTAGCACGAGCAGTGATTTGGTGGGCAAGTTGCGCGGATCTTATGGGACCGTACTATTAATACTATTATGGTAGGGACGGCCTTTTTTGGTAGCAGGCCAGGCCTGATAAGGACTTTAGACTTCAGAGCCCGCTAGACACGAAAAAGGCAGAAAGCTAATTCTGACTTCATCTGCATGTGATTTCTACGTGTAAAAGAAAGGAGGACATGCCCCCAAAGGATTCTTTCTTTTTGTTTTTTACTAATATTTTAAACTCTATAAATCTATCTCAATCTTTCTTGCTTTTCGATTCAATCCAACTTCTTGCTACAAAACGAGCCTCTACTTGGAAATAGAAGACAAAAATGTATTTTTATCATGCACGAGATGGTCTATATATATATATATATATATTCTTACATGCCTTATTAGAATCATATGCTTTATTAATTTTATTAAAAATGCATGTGAGAATCAGATGTTTTAAATATATAAATTGGTTTATTTGTCTAAATTTGAAGAAACTTTTTCAACTTAATTTAGACAAAAACTTTGTTATTTTAAGTTTAAGTCTTGCAAATTTGCAAGCATAGAAAATTCATTTTATAAGGTCACCTATATGTTTCAAATCTAAATTCCTTAGTAATTTGCTGTCATGATTGCTAAGGGCTCATCTATCCCAACAAGAGGGCGAATTGCCCGAAATTTGGTCAGATTAGTAGGCCTCATAAAAATTTTCTCACATTTATTGTCTGAATTACTAATAATTCGGACAACAAAATTACTGAACCTCTCTATCCATTTTCGGTGATTGTAAAACAATTTTAAAAGATTTTAGCTAGGCAGGGGTGAAATTACCCTGACTTTGGAGGGAGGGGTCCAAAATTTTAAAAAATTCCTAAACATTTTAAAAATGTCTCTAAATGTTATGTTATTTTATGAGTTGAACCCCTCAAAATTAGTATTTTATCTCTAAAAAATCTTTTTATTTTAATTTTATCACTCACCTAAAATTATGGTTCCACCCCAACTTTTAAGTAATATGTTTGAGGACCCCAAGCAATGTAGCTTTGCCCCTTGTAAATATGTGAAAATATTCCGAGGAAAAGATTCGTTTTTTTATTTATTTAATTAGCTCGGAAAGAGCCAAAGATTCCTAGTGGACCATAAAGTGGGTGGACAAGCATTTCTAAACTTTGGGCCATTGAACGTGATGGCCATGGACCTCTCTTTCTTTCATTGTCTTCCGTCCTCTCGTTGTAGTGCTTTGTTCTGTTACATCCACACGATTTGTCACCTCTTAAACTTGTCACTTTATCGGATGGTCTCAATTCATTTACGTGGGGCCTTGTAAAGTAGCCCAAATTTATCTTATAACTTTAGCTAGAGTTTTAATGTTTATTATATATTAAAAAAATTTAATTTATTCTTAATTCATTTCATATTATTTATTTATATATTGAGATTTGTTATCATGAAAAAATTTAAAGGATGTTAATACAACCATCCCACAAAAAAAAAAAAAAATGGATAACAATAATAATATAGAAAATGCTTCGAGTGTTATAGTTTTTACTATAAGTTATTTACAAACTAACGTGACGATTCATATAAGTGTCACATGAAAAAAAATTAAACAATAAAATTTGACAAATAAATTTAAGAGAAATAATATTTATGTTTTTTCAATATTCTCAATTGACGTGGCATACTAAATTTACCCTTAAATTTTTTTTTTTAAGTTTCAATTTAAATTAATTTAAAAATAAATTAAACATGTCACATCAACTTGTCACCTCTTGAACTACTCACTTTATCGGATGCTTGGAATTCTTTTACGTGGGGCCTTGCAAAGTAGGCCAAATTTATCTTATAACTTTATTTAGAGTTTTTATTTTTATTATATATTAAAAACTTTTAATTTTTTCTCAATTCATTTCATCTTATTTAATTATATATTGAGGTTATAAATTATAAAGTATTTAATCTAAAACAAATAATCAAACTTTAAAAGTTTACCATTAACTAATCATTAAAAATTTAAAGGAATTTAATACAACCATCCCCCGAAAAATATAACAATAACAATAAAAGTTTTCCTATAAATTCTTTACAAACTTGCAATTCACATGAGTATCATATGGCATAACATGAGTAAAAAGAAATTAAGCAATAAAATTTGACAGATAAATTTAAAAGAAATTTTATTTAATATTTTTAGTTGACGTGACATGCTCAATCTATCCTTTTTCTTTTCTTTTCTTTTTTTGCTTTTTAATTAAGATTGATCTAAGGTTAAATTGATATTACATTAACTGAAAATGTTAAATAACATATGTCTAAATTTAATTATTTAATAGCTAACGCGATAAATATCATGTAATGCATTGCAGGACACACTGAAATCAAGCCCAGCAGAGAACAAGGTGATGAAGAAGGCAAGTCTTATTGGTGTGTCAACCACCACCATGTTCTATGTCCTATGCGGGTGCGTTGGCTACGCAGCGTTTGGAAATGATGCACCAGGGAATTTCCTCACTGGGTTTGGATTCTATGAACCTTTCTGGCTCATCGACTTCGCTAACATTTGCATTGCTATCCATCTCATTGGTGCTTACCAGGTAAGCCTTTATTCCTGCATTATTTGTAGAGTTTGGCTTTCCTCAAGTGAAAAAATTATCGAAAAATCTCTTGTGAAAAAATAAACGGTCAAAATTGGAAAGATTAAGAGAGAATTCCAATTATTTTTTTTCACAAGAGGCAATCTTAACCATTTATTTTTTCACAAAGGATCTTGAATGATAATTTGGGGTTGAGTAATGCTAGACACTACATTTTTATCTCACAATGGGGTGAAGTGGCAGTGCCAACCAACCCTTATTTTTTTTAACAAAGACTTATTCAAAGGTTGGTTAAGACTACCACATTAGCACTATAGGATAGTTATAAATAAACAATATGATTTTTTGGGAGTAAAGATAATACTTCATACTACATTCTCTCACATTGGACAAATGTGGCAATGTCCATCAAATATTGGATTTTTTTTAAAAAAAAAAATTTAACAAGGGTATATCTAGATCAGCACTGTCACATCAGCCGAATGAAATAGGAATGTAACATGTAGCAACCGACCCTTAGATTCTTTTTTTTTAAAAAAAAAAAAACTAGGATTAATCTAAGGATTGGTTAAAACTCGCACGTTAATATTGTAAAATAGTTGTAGAATAAAAATGTAATTTTTAGCATTACTCTTTTGGAGTTCTGAGTTTTGAAACCATTTTCACTAACAGGTTTTCTGTCAACCCCTCTTCGAGTTCGTGGAGAGGTGGTGCAAGAAACAATGGCCTAATAACAAGTTCATAACGACTGAGTACGCCATTGACATTCCATTATGTGGTGTGTATTGCATCAACTCCTTCCGCCTGGTGTGGCGGACGGTATACGTCATTGTGACGGCGGTGATAGCCATGATTTTCCCGTTCTTCAACAACTTCTTGGGGGTGCTTGGGGCGCTCTCTTTCTGGCCATTGACCGTCTACTTCCCCATTGAGATGTACATTGCCCAGTCTAAATTGCAGAAATTCTCTTTCACATGGACGTGGCTGAAGATATTGAGCTGGGCGTGTTTGATAGTATCGATCGTTTCCGCCGCTGGATCCATTGAAGGCCTTTCCCAAGATCTCAAGACATACAAGCCCTTTAAATCTCAGCAATAAAAATCCGCTCAAGCCCTAGCTCAGAGCAGTATGTGATATTTTTTTTCTTTGATAAGAATTAGTAAGCCATCTGTCTTTTTTCTCACTGTTCTATATCAAACTACTTCAATCTACTAAACTGTATCAAAAAGAAAGAAAAAAAAATGGTATTACAACCCTAGTTTATCTACATCAGTGCAGTCTCTTGCACTGCTTCAATTTATCATTGGAATTGCAATGTCTCCTTTCTACGACCTAAATGACAAAAATACATTTCATAAAATAAGAAATATCTTTTTACTGAATTTTTTGTTTTATGGGATGTATTTTTGTCACTTTAGATCACAAAATGGGGATATTGCAATCTCAATGCTAAATTGGAGAAAATATTGCAAAAGTTAAAACATTGGAAGACATTGCAAAAAGGAGGGTAGTGTTAGAGGGGAGTAAATGTAATCTCTCCGAAGAATTTGCTTGTAAGACCAACTCCTCTGCAAAGGAAAATTTCATGTTGATCTTGGATTAGCACTTCAAAAGCAATATATTTGATATGTATGGATGGATGGTTGGAATAATGTTGATAAATGTTTAGTTCTGGCATAATGACAGACAAATAATTCAGTATTGGTTCAATAGACTGAGTGGTACCCTTGTAAATGAGATATGATAGCTTATGATCTAACATCCGTGCCAATATATCACCCTCATTTGTTCCAGATTGTAATCTCAAAAAAGATATTATATAGCTCCATGTGCAAAATCTCTTATAATGATGAATCCTGCAATGTATCGATGATGTGCAAATAATATAGCTTGAGTAGTAAAGTCTTGATGATGCGCAAATAATATAGCTTGAGTCGTAAAGTCTTGGGCTATAAACGCATGGGCAGGTAAAGGGTACATATGTTGAGCTACTAAAGAAGTCATAAACCCTAAAGGTTGGAATAATGTTGAATAATGTTAAACCGGGTTTGGCTTAAGTGCTGTAAAAACACTATAGCACATTAGTGGTTCAGATTTAATTTCACTCTCTCATTCTCAACGGTCCAGAGTGAAATTAAATTACGGCCATTGAAAAAACTACAACATATATGCTATAGTTTTTTTACTTCGCCCAAGTTGAATCTTGTAAACCGAACTAAACAAATTCAACACCACATGGAAGCAGTTTAATTGGCATACACCAGCTTTTGAAATAGATTTGTAACTCAAACAAATCAGAAAAATACTTCCATAGCAGAAACTATTAACAAACCTTTCAATTATGTAACAAATGCATCAAAACCTTCTAGGATATTATAAGAGATGACACCTGAACAAGATTCAGAGATCAATTAATGCCATAACATGTACATGAATTTGGCGCCTGCAAGGGCACTGCTGCTTTCTCTTAGTTCAGAACAGCCAGTTGAAAATTCAGGTTGATTTTGAGAAAGATATCACAATTCTCTAAGTAATCATAAGCAAAGTTAAATGCATCAATGTTCCTCCATTCATTAGAATTAAGCCCTACATAGATTTGAAGTCCATATGAAATCTAATATTCTGCTTGCTCAAGAATAAAATTCTAGCAGTTACAAGAATCATGCACTTCAAATGTGGGAGAATTTTGCTCTAAAAAACTAATTTATCTTCGCTAACCCAAAAAAAAGTATGCTAATAACATTACATGTTCAATTTGCTGCCTCATCTGTGCCGTAAGTTTTGCCATATAATCACAACCTAAATGGCTCTCAGCATGTACCTCGGCAATCAGCAACCATTTGGTAGTGGATCCTCCATCAGGAATCAAAAAAGCAAAAAAACAAATAACAGCCACCATATATACCTGCATCCAGAACTTGGCCTTCACTAACTACAATCATAAAAATACGATACATGTCAAAAAAGGAAAAAATGGGGTAGGAATGAGGAAGCTCCAACAAAATATTCAGTGAATGTGAGCATAGACGATTCTATAGAATTTCGTAGTACATCAAATTTTACCTATTATGAAAATCACATAGTAAGAAGAAAAATTGCAAGCCCACAAGACAAGGATTTACTTGGTTGACAATTGCCTACGACCGGGAAAGGGAGAAAAGTCTATTATTGGCAACAAGCATTACAAGCTCTTAGACTCAACTCCCACAAATTAGAAAGTTAAAATAAATTTCCTGCCCCTATCAATTCAATAACAAATTTATGAATCGATTGGTTTTATTTCTAACCGTATATAGCATAATATTATACAAAACAAACTAAAAAACCAAAATGTTCTTGCAAAATGGCAGGGCAGCCCTATTTGCACCCTCCCCATAACCAAATGCATAAGGGTGGGGCCATGTATTAGACATGGATGATAACTACCCGTTTGTGACAGTTCATACAAAAATTCTGCAAAAATGACTTTTATTAGAGAAGCATTTTACATTACGCATAACCAAAATCAATACAACACAATGCAAACTCAATCTGTTGATAAAAGCTATGAACTGAGGTGATGGTATTGATTTTGGTTATGCATAATGTAAAATGCTTTACTAACCAAGAAAGCATAATCATTCCAATTGTTTGGACAAGAAACCTACCCTATTTTCCAAGTTTGCTGTATTGCATATTCAGAACATGAGCCAACCTAAAATATCTTACTACCTCAAACCACCCTTAGGTCCTCATCTTTTGAGAACCTCCAACCTCAACCATCATACTCCTCACCAGCGTAGGCAATGGCCTTTGTGGCACAAAACTAAGTTTATTGCGAAGGATACTTCATCTTGTCACCCACCATGCTCTACATTCTTGTGAAAGTGATCAAAGAATTTACCCCTTTGCTATTCATCAAAAAAAAAAAAAAAAAAATTAACCCTTTCCACCTCATGTTCATCTATCTAAACACCCTCATGTCAACTACAACTAAATTTAATGACATTTTTCTGACTGCCGAACATGTCCCACTGCAATCTATCTGTTTAAATATTTTACCCTTCCACCACATCCATTCCACAAATTCCTTGGTCAATACATCTTTTTTGGAGATAAATTAGCAACATCTTCAATCCCCAAGCCCTTGTGGTTACTCAAACCTAGACAAATTTAATCAATGCTACATTTAACAACTTTTTAAAGATAATTACTGCCAGTATAAAACCTTTTTTCACCAGACATGCATGTACAGCTTTCACAATCTAAGTAATCCTATTGTTATTTGCACTTCCCAAACAAATTTATGAACTAGTACCATTTGGTTTCAAAATATTCCAACATGCTCACATCATGTTTGGCTTCTAGGAAAATTGTGAAGACCTAAAAAAAATAAGTTCAATTTATGTGGTCACTCACGGTATTGTGAACACTGAACAAATGCTCGAGAGAAACAACTTAATTCTGGAAATAACCAGAAAAGCTAACTACGGCCTTTTTTTACCTAGCAACGGTATACATTTCAGTAATAAACAGTTTAAAGATTGTAACCACTTTAGCAGGAAAAAGGGCAAAACAATATCATCAAGAAGTAAAATATATGGTCTTTAATTTACCAAATAACACCCATACCTTAAAAATGACCCATTGAAGAGTTAACTCTGGAACACACAAGAAAATAAATGGGAAAAAGGCCATATACTCCGCTCAAACTACTATGTTCTCCCAAATTTTTAATTGGGACAATGTCTCCCAATGATGAAATATCCTTGATAAAATTAAAATAAAAAATTCTAAAAAAGAAACTAAAACTAAAACTTGCAAAAAATACAAAAAAAAACAGCTTGGCCAAATGGGGGTTTGAGCGACAAAAAGGCAGCTCCACGATCAAGCTAGATCTTTTGGTCTAGAGTTGACTGTGGAGGAGATAAGAATTGAGAATTTGGTGAGTGAGATGAAAATGAAGAAAAGGGATGGAAGGAGAGCATGGTTGGTTTTCAATATCATGGTGGGGCTTCCACACATGGGGAGGGGGAAAAGCAGAGGGCTTGTTATGGAGTTTCTAAGGGTAGCTAAGGAATTGATAGCTGGTTCTGCCAACTGCAATACTAGTAACAGGGGCATTATAACTTTTGGTGATGGAGATGCTTGTGAAAAGCTGAAAATTTGCTCAGGTTTTGGGTCATTCTTTGATGAGCATTTGATTTGGCCCCCTGGTTTTTTTTAGTTTTAAATTTTCTTTTTTTTAAAAAAAATAATAATAATTGTAAGGGTATTTTTGTCTTATTAAAAAAAATTAGGTCATTTTGATATTTTTGCTAGCATTTGGGGGGATATTGACAACTTTTTGGTAGTTTGGGTGAAGACATTATCTCAATTGAAATTTTGGAGGAAACATTGCCAATTGAATGATAATTTGAGGGGGGTAGTGGACTTTTCTCAAAGAAATGTTATTAATATTACAAATGCAGGTGGCAAATAGAGTTGCCTAACTTACAAGAGTAATTAAACAATATATAGTATTCACTTCATCTAGATCATTTGTTCTATTATTCATAAAATGAGATTTCAAGTCAAGTTGAAAAGGATAACACCATGCATGTACTAGCTAGTAAATGACAAGGCATATGCCCTTTGGCAAACTTACAATACTCACAAAAAGTAGACTACTGTCCATTTTTTTTTTCCTTTGTGAATCAGACTGAATGAACAGCATCATGTAGGAGGAGATTTCAATTAAAAATGTTTGGAAAGGTATCAAAGGGAGGCTATCTAGCATGGTTAAAAGTTCCAGTATACTCACAGTCACAGAACAGCACCATTTGAATTCTCGCAATCTCCACCTGAATGAAGAGATCAACTGGACTCAGCCTCGCTCATTACAAATGCTTGAATGAGACTCTGTGCAGCATGGCTTTGTTCAGGTGTTCCAGATATTATAATCACAGTTTCCACTGCCCCAGGCTTTGGCTCCGTAATTGCAACTTTTGCATCAGAGATCTGAAAAAAAGTGTATATTGGTGTTGCTAAAACTTTTTTGATAAGTAATTATTGATTGAAAACAGTTATTGTTAAAGGAACATTTTCATACATACAAAAAATAAAAAATTCGCAACCTCTCTGGTAAACTGAGTTTCTTACAAGTTATGAGTGTGCAAGTTGTTTATAGGGAAGCTAATTTAACACTGCTAATGGGTTGGTCCAATTAGGAGACACATGCACCCAAATTAATATGATATGCTAAATGCAACGCGTTCGTCCCATTCACGTTAATGGAGTTTCTAATTACCAAGTAGCATAAATTTTGAGCATGTAAATCTAATCTACAAATGAATTGTGAGATGAAACAATGTACCTGACGAATTTGTTTCAAACATTCACCATCTTCTCCATAGATTATAGGAACAAGAGAACTAGGAACAATAACTTCAAGAGTGGTGCTTGTAATAATAGTTGCTTGGCTTCCTCTAGTAAAAAAAAAAAAAAACCCTTAAAATCTAGGAGCAATTAAAAAATTAAATTAAAAAGAAAAAAAGGTCAATGTACATACCCAAATCTTCTTTGGGGGCCTCCAGCAAAGTCTGGCAAGCCTATAGGGCCACCACCTTCAATTAGTCCCTACAAGGCAGTTTAGGAAATATAGAGTAAATCATCAACTTATATAGAGCTTCTCTCTTGGGTTAGTTGGTACACATAAGTGCTACAATTCTTCAGTAGCTACTGCTATTTTTACTAAAGAAGAATCTACTTCTCTTATGTCAAATTCTAGTGCGGTTTCCAACATTTTATCATGGCATACAAAATAGGGGTAAGAGCTTATGCTGCTAACGATAAGGCAACAGCACTAGAAACACATCATATAAATTCAAGTTGGCTACCAAAAAAAAACTTGTACACAGTCATAGAAAAAGCCATTGTAGTACTTCAGTACCTGACCCCACGGCTTTCTTTCAGATAAAAAGGGGGGGGCACCAAGTCTATGAATATTGTGCATAAAGGGAGAACGATCATCATGGGGATGAAAACCACCATGTGGAGGTGGGCCACCAGCAGCATCAAACTTGTGAAATGATGGGCCTAGATTAGAATACATTCCTGGAGGTGAGAGTTCCCTCCTTCCCATATATGAAGGGAAGGGAGATACTTGATCCAGAAATGCAGGATTTGAAGAATAATTAATAGAAGGAAACGCATCACGAAAAAAGTGATGCCGCAACCTTGTCGTTATTTGCAAGAGAGCCTCTTGAACTGCATCAAACTCTCCATTTATCTGTCAAAAGTAAAAACAGCCTCAGCAACAAGCATAGTAAGCACAAAATAATCAGAAAGCTAAGTTCTTAGAAATGACCAAGGAATGCCCATTGGCAAGTAAAGATGCCATGTCAACTGATATCTTCATTGTGAACAATTGATCAAATGTCAACTAGAAACAAATTATGAGCAATTTCATATGAATGACATACCATAACAAAACTATTTGATAGGTTTTCAAGGGTCCAACCTTATCAAGATCAATGGACTACATGCAAACACACCTGAACGACTTCTTCGTCTTCTAAAGCACACTTTGGAATCTGATCCTTCCCCAATATGCGAATATGTGCCCTAGATAACTTCCTCATTTCAGCTATGATGGAACCACCCTTGCCAAGGAGACAGCCAATTTGATTGGAGGAAACAAGAAGCCTTGCTAATATGCTCTGCTCCTTATTATCTGGTACAGCTCTGACTATCCTTGTCTGCACGCGAAGAACTGCATCTTGCACAGCTGATATCCTATCATCAGGGTGCTGCAATAGTTGATTTTGTCAGCACTACTAAAAAATTACTCCATGAAGCAATAACAGAAATTATTCAGCAAGAGAAGACAAAAACAATATCAAATATTATGAGCAAGCTTAACCATACCGCTGCACCAGATATGATGATAATGCGATCCTGTGAATCAGACACACCTTCCATAACTTTGATCTCACAACCTGTCTCTTGCTTAAGAGTCTTTATTATTGTTCCTCCCTTTCCAATCACACCACCTACTCTTTCATCATGGCACAATAATCGGAAGGTTAATACTTCCTGAGCAGGCTTCATTCGACCAGGGATACCAGTTTCGTGATATTTAGCAATCAGAGGAGGAACAGCAGAATTATAATCAGCAACATCACGAGGTCCAGAAGAATAAGGTGCCCCTGGAGCAGCAAAAGAACGGTTGGGCAGTGGATATACATCTGGCCTAGGATGAAAGTGACCAAATGAATGAGATGGTGGCCCTGAAGAGTTGGCAGAGGAGGGATCATGATCCCGAGGTGGATTCTCCAAAAGCTGTTGAGAAACAGATAGAAGAGCTTTCCTAACTGCATCAACTTCCCCAGTGATCTGCAGTGTATTACGAAAATACATGGTACAAATAAGACTTCTCGAATCGAAAACATTAGCGTTAATCTGTGGTACTGGAAAACATTGGATATGTTTCTCAATCAGAGACATGCAATGAAAAGCAGCAAAACCTACTGTTTCAGCCAAAGAGAGGGGGGGGGGGGAGGGGAATCACCCTCAGGTTTTATCTTTGCCAGCTAGAATCATCTTCTTTTTTGGTGGACATACCCCTCCAACTCCCACCCCCACCCAGGGTGGGCAAAAAAGTAAAGAAATATATGTACTTTGACTTCTATATAAAACATAAGTATTAACCAAGGATTTGACTGCACAGATACTCTTCTTACATATTTTAACTGCTTAACATCCCCAAGGCATTAAGATTTTCTTTTAATGAAACTGTTGAAATATAAGTAAAACTATGACTTCATGAACATACATATAGCAGTAAGTCATAAATGGAGTTTCCATGCCAAATGTGCCCATTCTGTCATAAACAGAAACAAGTCTTTATGGCATTGTGACAACCTTACCGACTTCAAATAAATACCCAGTATCAGCATGATAATATAAAGTTGAATTTACAAAATAACAGTAATCCCCTTAAAACTTATCACATGTAGCAACAATGTGAAATATTTGCAGTTACTAATTATAATGTACTACATAACAATAATTTCATCCAAAACTACCTGAACTAATTCATCAGCAACTGATGCACACTGAGGAAGTTTGTCCCTAGGCAGAATCCGTAATTGTGCCCCACTTTCAGCTGATGTCTGCTTGATTACACTGCCACCCTTTCCCAAAAGGCAGCCCACTTGACTGGAAAGCACAAGTAACCTCAAAACAATTGAAGGTTTATTACTGTCTTCTTCCCCTCCACCCGTCTCCATATCTCCTTCAATTATTCTCTCAAAAACAAGTATCAGGGCCTTCTGCACGGATGAAGTTCCCTTATCCGATTTAGGATCTCCCACAGGACCAGATTCTTTATCTTCATTGTTCTCGCTCTGATCTATTTCATTGTCATTCTTTTCATCCATTTTTGCCTCTTCACCACCATCATTCTGGCTCAAGTCAGCTGTCACCTCGGCCTCTTTATCAGAACCTGCAATAACAACAACCCTCTCATCACAGCCAGGGACAGTTTCCTCAACTTTGACCTTTGCACCAGTTTGTTGCCGAATTTCAGATATAATGCTGCCCCCTTTTCCAATAACACCACCAGTTTTGGAAGCGGGACAGAGTAAACGGAAGACAACACTCCCAGGAGAGGATTTCACGGGTTGATTCTGCGTCTTTTGCCACTTCCCTTTTCCATTCGGCTCTGTAAGGCTCCGTTCATGCGGTCTCTTAGAAGGCGTCAATGCAACAGACATATCTACTAAGTATAAGGCAAACCTATTCACTGCAATCCGGACACAAGTGAAAATACACAGACAAAACAAACGAAAAAATTAAAAATTTATCATGACAAAGAACCCAAAATTAAGAAACATTGATTTTCCAAAGCCTCTAACTATAGCAAACCCGGTGATTAATCAGCCATTTGGTACCCATTCCGGACACAAGTGAAAATACGTAGACAAAACAAATGAAAATATTAAAAATTTATCATGACAAAGAACCCAAAATTAAGAAACATTGATTTTCCAAAGCCTCTAACTATAGCAAATCCGGTGATTAATCAGCCATTTGGTACCCATAAACCATAAATTTCTTTCATCACGCCTCAGATTATCAATACACTAAAACTTTTCCTGTTTTTCATATCAGCAATAGAGCCGTAAAAGAGCCATCATGACAAAAATTCGCCTACTAAGAAATCTCCAAACACTTCCTCAAATCATCATTATCTTAGAACTTAGATAGTTGAGTAGAGTCCTATAGCTTATAGCAAAATTGCTAATTTCTACAACATTAAGAAAACTCACCCAAAAAGAATACCATGTGATGGATTTAACTATTGCTCGTTATGTCTTGATAGCAGTTCCAATTATTTAAAGGGAAACAGATTATGATAGAGAATGCAACATATACAAACAATTATAAAGAAAATAGCAATGAAGATTTCATTCTCTTAGAAAACAATGCCATTAATCATATTATATATGCTGCACAAGGAGACATAAACCTCGACTTGGGTTCAGTGACAACGGAACGGAACCGAAATGTGAACGGAGAAAGAGAGAGACTGTGTACCAATAAGAACACACAAAAACTAGAAAAAAAGTAAGTCACTCACAGAATTATATGATTCCGAGGAATCAAACCGAATCGGTTTCTGGTATTTCCGGTGGAACTTCTGGGCTTCTTCTTTGGTCGACGAGCAGCACAAGGCAAATCCCTAACTCAGTCGATGGTGCTTTTATTTATATCTATTATCTAATGTCCGCTAAACCGGGTCGGATTCCGGCCCGGTTCGTATTTGGCACTTTAACAATTCATTTAGTATTACGTTTGTTTTTTATTTATTTATTTTTTTTTTTGGTACTTGATGATACGATAGTTAATAACTACTAAATGATTAAATTTGAAATTTGATATTAGTTGATATATTAATGTCACGTAGAATATTACGTCAATTTATAAATTTACATAGCACTTATTACGTCACTTACTAAATAATTAAATTGTATTGTGATTGACGTAACAATATCACATAAACTACGAAGTCAATTTATAAAGAATTATAGTATTGTATACCAATATTTTCAATGATGAATTTGTGATTGATTGAAGCCCTAAGTATGGTAAACAAATAATTAGAAAAGTCATTAATATCATTTGATTCCCTTAAAAACTTAAAACTCAGATCCTCTCCATTTCAATTGAAGCCGGTTAGTATATATAGAAGGGTAAAATTGTTATTTTAATTTCTTTTGGACAATTTTGCCCTCCTATATACACTAACTGGGATCCTTCTTCAAAAACTTCATTATCCAAATTCTTAGAACAAGGCTTAAAAAAAATCCATAACATTAAATAAGTGAATCAAACAATATTAAAGCCCTTCTTGAATATTAGATTAATGCTAAGAAGATTGGAAAGAAAATCATTTATCTCCTTTACACATTCAAAATGAAAAAATAAAAAAATACTCCAATCAAACAACATTCATCTACTTTACACGTCGTTCAAAATGGGGAGAATAAATAAATGCTAAAAGATAAATGTTCTATTCTTGAAACAAGGCAAATAAAAAAACCAAATTAAAGACTGATTAATAGTTTAGATTTATTTTCAGAACAAAAAGTTTTAAAATACATTTTAAGGAAAAGTATACATACCCTTTCAAACTACCACTTCATTGTCAATGTACCCCTCAAACTACATATTGTGTCAATATCCTCCTAAACTACCAAAAAAATGTCAATGTATTCGTAATGACAAAAATACCACTCATAAGATTTAAAAATAATAAAATAATAAAATAAATATATATATTATAGGAAAATTAAATTTAAAAAAAAACAAAAAAAAAAAAACCAAGGGGGTGTTTTTTTTTTTTAAGTTTTAGAACTTTTCAAATTTATAAAAATATTTTGTCTTATTAAAAAAATTGAAGGTAATTTTTATCTTTTTGCTAGCCTTGAGAGACATTGACATTGTTTTGGTATTTTATGAGAAAGACATTGACACAAATTAGTAATTTAGAGGACACATTAACAATGAAATGGTAGTTTGAAGGGATATGTATCTAAATTTTATAATAAAAAAAAACAAGTATTCAATTGACATATTAAATTATATAAAAAGATTTAATTCTTTTCCAAATACATGTATGCTTATAGAATTTATTGATAATACATGTTACAGTTGCTTTTGCATAAAGAATTTAAAAAAAAAAAAAATTGATAAAATCTACATAAAATTAACAATATTACAAGAAATATTAAATGATTATCATATTATCAACTGAAAATGAGATGTTAAAAAAACTTTGAATATAAAAACTTAATTAATAATTTGTATCACAAAAAACAAAAATAATGATTTTTAAATGAAAATATAATATAAATATTATTAATTAATATTTAGACCTCACTTAAAACTTGTCATCTTAAGCCTCAAAATAAATCAAACCCCCCTCCCAAGTGAAACATTTTGAGTTTCAATAAAATGATTGCACCACTCGAATAATGTTTAATAATTAAAAGAGAATCTTGAGACTAAAACAAAACTCAACCCTGTATGGTGGCATGTTTTTATCAATTCAATCTATTAAATAATATATGCTTTAAAATTCGTGTGATTATCACATTTATTTTTTAAAATGAATGTAATAATCACAAGCTCTATTAAAGATGCATGTAAGAATCACGTGAATTTTGGACATATGTTAATTTAAGATATTGAATTGGAGAAAATTCATCAAATTTCAATTTTTTAGGAAAACTTTATCCTATGTCTTGCTTTTGGATTGGTTTTAAGCTCTGATCGGCTTTTTGTACCTATCAAATTTTATATTTTGGTGATAATGCATGGGGCATTTTATGAAAAGAGCTTGTGTTAAAAGAATGATAGATTATTGAGTTTTTTTTTTTTTTTAAAAAAAAAATTTTAAAAAAAAAAAGATAAAATAAAATAAAGAGTTGATACGAAATGGAAACATTNGTAAGATAATAAAGATAAAAATGAGTGGAACAAAGCTAAACACGCTGAAGAGATATCCTATCAATTTTGACAACAATTGTAAAAGAGCTAATATGAGACCTATATGCCCAAACAATTTTTTGACTATCCATCCACCTACTTAGGTAGGTAAATCCTATAAAGATTCTCTCACATTTGTTATCAATAATCTGAAGAACAAATTATTAGAGAACAAGATCTAGAGGACAAGTGTAATCAATGCAATGTTTAATGGTGATGCACCGGGGAAATGGCGAAAAACTTTAAGATTGTTGATTAACTATAAATGTGTTAAAGGATTGTGACTAGTTTGTCTTTTAACACAAACCTAAACATATATGTAGTCTGAGCTTGTCTTTTTAGATCACTCAAAAAAAAAAAGCTGGTCTTTTCAGCTTAAAGAATAGATCCGTACTCTTGTGTGGTGGTGTTTTCATCCATGAAGCTCCAATGATGGGAATTTAGACAATAGTGCACGAGGAAGATGAAAAATTATATTTTCTTACTTCAAGGATTTGGGAGAATATCAATACCAACCAAACTCAATTCAACCCAATACCAAAATCTCTAAATATCTTGTAGATTAAAATTTCTGTGCGGTCTAATTGAACAACGAGTACGTGCAAAACAAAGAGAAGACCATCAAAGTGACGTCAACTTGGGAGCCAGCAAGAAGCCTCTAATGGTTAAGTCAAATAATTTTTTGAAAATGAGACTCAACATAGTGTTTTTGGGCTATGAACATCAAACCTTTTTGGAGTTAAGTAACCATTCTTATACAAGATTATTTGACATTGTCTTCGATGGTATTTCCTAATTTTTTGCCATGTAGTTGGCACATAGTTGTGCAATAGCTGTCTATTGGGCAAGTGGCTCTTAGAGCGCTAACATTGGCTTTCCTAGAATTTATATCCAAATTTGAGAAACCAAGCTACCTTTTACTTTCCTATTCAAATGCACTTCAGACTGGCCTTCCTATTCTCTCTTTATATTATTTAAATTTTATTTATTTACTTGTTCTTTATTATTACTTTATCCAAAATTACCAAGAATGAAATATATATAATTTCTAAACAAAATCAATGAAAGAACTAAAATAAGAATCATATAAAAATTTAGACAAAATTTGGTGCTAAAACCCCCATAAACCACTAATTGAATACTCCATAAAATGGAAAAACAAAATCTTCAAATGCCAACTTGGATGAAAAAATAGTAGAATTTCAGGCCGAAACAACACTCACTAAGAATATCTCGATGGCTACAACATTAACGCCGAGATAAGCTTTCTAAATTGGGGTCATACGTGTAATTTTGATACTCGTAGCAAAATTTATGTCTGTTTTAATGCATAGTACACGTTATAACCCCAATTATGCCTAGTCACGCTAATTCATACCATCCTTGCATTGGTCGTCCTCATCAACGGGAATGCCAACGCCATCAACTCAGCATCTACTATGGATCTTGCATCAAACGATCATTTTAAAAACGAACATATGCTTTACTTTCCAAATGGTCATATTTTTCAAGCTGTCACTTTTCCAACAATAATATTCTTTCAATATAAATAAAATCATTTCCTTTATAATTTTCATCCACCCCAACCAAAATTTTATTTCATTTGTTCTTTGTTTTTTCTCTATGAATCATATTTTTGAACTAGATGGCATTTTATATAATTCTTTATCCAACAATGAGTTGGAAATAATTTATTATTTTTCTACGGAAAAATAATGATTGGATAGAAAGAGGATCAAGATCACTTGTGATTCTTTTCAACGTCACATGTTTATCGAGTGTAATCCTTTGCAAGGCCACCAAATCCTTTTATGCAGCTAATTTGTTAATCCATCAATATATCCTCGTAATGTATTTTGAGGAAGGTTTCAGATGCGTCGTGATCTTTTTCTCTGCATTCAATATGCGATAGAAGCTTATAAACAATATTTTGTTAAAGGAATAAATGTTGTTGGAAGGGTCATTTGTCTGCCCTTGAGAAGATAACCGCAACACTTATGATGCTTGCTTATAGAGTAAGAAATGATTACATGCATATTGGAAAATGCACAAAAAGAAAGAGTATGAAAAATTTGTTAAAGCATTGGTTTCAATTTTTTCTAACGAGTACTTGAGAACAACAAATATATTGCTATGAGTAATGATATTCATAAGCCTATGCTGATTGAACAGTAAATCAGCCAAGGCTATATGGGATTAAAAAAAAAAAAAAGAAATTTGATGATGGAGTTCATGAAAACACAAAGGAAAAGTCTAGGCTGATTTACTGTTCAATCAACCCAGGCTTATGTATATCACTACTCTATTGCTATATTGCTAGCGACTTAACAAAATTGTGGATTTTTAGAAGTACTAGGGAGCATTTATAGCATGCATTAGAAATGAAAAACTGTTCAACTGCGTGCAAAGATATGTTATCTAGTTATATATGTGAACCAACAATTATTTTGGAAGTTGTGGCGTCATACAATATCTGGATATGGTACAAGGTTTATTATTATTATTATTATTTAAAGATATGGAGTCGACAAGGAAATAAGGAAAATAAGAAAAAAAACATTTTGCTGCAACTCAAGAGTTGGCAAAAAAGGATGTAGAAGGGGGATTTTGAGTGCTTCAAACACAATTTCAATTGTGCATAGACCTGCATGTTTTTATCATTGTGAAACACTTAAAGAGACAATGACGATGTGTATAATATTGCATAACACGATCATTGAAGCCGTACGAGATTTATACATTGGAGCATATGATTTCGTTTATGAACAAATCGATGAGACTTCCCACGAACCACTGTTACACGAGTATACACCTGAACTTATAGACTTCATTCAGCGCCATCATCACATTAGAGACAAAAAAAAAAAACTATTCTCAACTCCAATCAAACCTCATCGAAAATTTATGACAAATACAAAGAAATTTTTATTTTAAATTTCATATGTTAATTTGAACTTATAGACTCATCGTAATGTTTACTTTGCCAAGCTTGAAATTTCATAGGACAATTTTTAAATTTTTTAGAACAAAATAATGTACATAATACATAACTATAGAACCCACAAGCCAATAAACTCAAGAAAGCGAGAGGGAAGATGTAAATTACCCTTTTATTTTATTTTTGAGTGTGAATTTTCTATAATCCATTGATAACAAGTTATGAGCAAAAAATTCTTACAAATGATGAGCTTTAACTACCATTAGAAGCATCAAGCGCAGATAACCAAAGCACAATGTTATGAATTGACACAGTCATAGAAAAAGAGAAAACTTATCTATGACATCATATTCCGCTCACCCATGTATAACACTGATTAAATAATAGATCTACTTCGAGTAGACTAGATCTAAGATATGGGTAGCTTAAAATTATACTAACTTTATGTATCTGGTTGTGAAAGATAGCCTTCCACACCAATCTACTCCTTCCCGACCGTAAAGGTCAGGAAACAAAATCATCATTGACCCAAAGGCCAGGACAACAATAAAAAAAACAATACAAATATCAAAAAAAATTAAAAAACAACAAAAAAACTCTAAAACACAGCAACGCTGACAATCAGGGAGACAACAAAAGGCGACATAAAGTCACAGCCCCAACATTTGAGGATGGCGAGGGGAAGGAAGAAAGAGGGAAGAGATCCCTCCTCTCTTGGCTGATGTTTTTTTTGGTTTTTCTCTCTGGAGTGGTTATACCTAATGAGTTTAATTGAAATTACCCTTTTATTATAATGGTACAATTCAGTTAAAAACTAAAGAGAGTGACCAACTCCCAAATGAATGGGGCATTGCTCAACTTTCAAATAAAGCCTCTTTGGCTTTGGAAGGGGATTGTTCAAACCAGAAAAGTTGCCAAGTAAAAAGGCCTCCTATGCAATAGGGAATGGCCATATGTGCACATCTGATTAGACCCTTGAAAACCAACAATTCATGAAAAATCCCTCTTTGAATGACCCTCTTCAACTTCAATATAAAATGCGCTCATTCAAAACTAGAGCCGTATATGGAATTTGCCATTATTGCAACTTCTTTTTTATTCAAGTTATGCACATCAGGGATGGAGCCAGGAGATAAAATGGGTATGAGCCAAAACCAAAATTTTTTTTAAGGTAGGACCAAAAAAAAATTTAGGTATGAGCCAAAAGGTAAAAAAAAACAAAATTGACTTGTAATTAACCTTGACGGGAACCTTTGGTTAATATGGCAATGTCCAACCGGCCCAAGATCATGGGAGATTGGTCCATAGCTCCAATAGTAAGAGATATCAACATTTTTCTTTTCTTAAGGCTTTCTCAAGGTAGGAAGCATACAAAGTTATGCAGAAAAGTTAACCACCATGCACATTTTGTTGTCAAATGAACCGCTTCCAACCACTCATTCGAAAGCATTCCTATAAGAGTAACGCTATATACACTCCCACTTTTTCACGCTCATTTTCACTTTTTTAAATGACTTTTAAAATTACCATTAAATTTAAAATAAATTTTTATAAGATTTAAATTCAATAATAATTTTAAAAGCCACCTAAGAGAGTGTAAAAATATGTGCAGATAACTGAAAGTGTTTATAACACTCTGCCCACAAACCTGCCTTCCTTTCGTTCACTTCGTATTAATAGCAAAACATTGCCTTTATGATATGGTTTGTCTGGCAATACTTTTTAAGATTGCTTCTTTTTATTTTAGCATAAAAACAAAAAAAAAATACTAACAAACTACTCAACATATTTTATAAAAAAAACACATAAAAAAAAAACCTATAAAATACTTAAAACTACTTTAATTTTTATGTCACATTACAAAAAAAGAAAAGAAAAGAAGAAGCACATTATAAATGGTTTTATCAAACAAACCCACTTGTCAATTAATTCATATGTTGTTGTGGTCACAAAAAAAAACAAAAAATCATTGTCATAATACCTGCTGTATACGTATTAAGAAAACAAATGTAATATAGTAATTTAAATTGTAAAGTCAGATAGTGTTGCTTCAATAAATTTATAAATATTTTTTTCTTTCTTCCTGTTGGTTTTTCCATAAAAGTAAACATAGGCTTAGCAAGATTAATCCAATTGACATTGTTATGCTTTCTAGTGCAATTTATACCAAACTTTTGGTCTATCGCGTCAATTACGGTAATAAATCTTTAATACAATCACAATACGTAATGAAATTGGATTTTTCATCCTAATAAAAAGTAAACCTTTAAATCTATCAGAAATTCTTGAATCAACAAAAAAAACCATGGAATTGACAAGATCATAACAAAAGCCTTTGAGAAAATTTGTTCATAAATATTTTAAAATAATACCTGCAGGCTGCAATTAATTGTTTATTCAAGACCTTTTTTTAATTAACGAAACCTTTTCAAGATTTATGCCATAAAAAAACTAAAAATGTTTTTTTTTTTTGTCTTTCGGTTATATTGACATCATATTACCATCATAATAATTCAAAATTTCCTATATATATATATATATAGTATTTTAGGAGTGACTTTTTCTTATTCTTATCTTACAACCCCCTCTTTATAAGGCTTTCCAAATTAAGGTAATTAATTTGGACAAAGAAATTAAGAAGATTATTATCTTAGCCATTATCCCCCATCCACCGCCACCTCCACAAAGCTATCCGAATCTATCAACAAACCCACCCAGTCCCACCGACTTCACTAGCATCTCTGTGGATCACCAGAACCCAGAATGAAAAGGAAGCTACAAAAAATACTACTGAAAAATGGATTTGGAAATATTCAATTGAAAAAAATAAAAAACCTTACCCACCTAGAAATGATAATGTCCATAAAAGCTTTTTTTTATATCGCAGACGCATCATGCATTAAAATCTTGGAATAATTGAAAACTGGACCGCTCTTTAAATTCTCATTCTTTTATTCTTCCTCTTAGAATTCCCCTCCTTTTCTTGTTCTGCAAGTTTCTCTCTATAACTTCATTCGGTCACAAAAAAAAGTCAATATTCATTGCCCCGATAGAATCACCATCGGGACCGTCCGCCATAGCCATGGTTAATTAACCCACCTTCATCTACAAGCTAAAATCTAAAGTCATCAGACGATCTTTCCCAGACTAAAGATATACGCAACCATGAACCAACCATCCTTACACGTCATTCTCCAGAGGTCTAAGGATCACCTGAAAAGAAAAAAAAAAGCAATTAAGCATCCTAGACGGAAATAATTGAGCTCTCTCTCTCTCTCTTTTTCGTCTTCTTTTTATTTTTTATTTTTTACGATAATGCCGACAACGCATGTATACTTGTCAAGATTTAATTAGATACGGCGTATTTATCAACTTGCATATATTAATGAGTGATTTGATATTTTTTAAACCATATTAAATAATTTGATAACGCACTTAAATTTTTTAATTGAATAATGCTAGATTTATAATTAATTTATAATTTTTTTTTAACTTGTTAGTACGTATTAATATATATTTAAAAAAATGTTAACAAATTTGTTTTTTTTTTTTTAAAAGTAAATAACATTACTTAGGGCATTCTCATCCGGCTCCCTACTGTAGGGATATCCTTATAGTAGGGAGCCAAAATAAATTTTTAACCATTTTATTACCCTACATTCGGTTCCCTACTTTGAGGAAAAAAGTAGGGAACATGAAATGGCTCCCTACTAGTAAAGAGCCATTTCACTTCCTACTCTTATTTTTTATAATAAAATATTAGCTTCTCTCTCCTATTTTTTAATTTTGTTGTTTTTTTCNGGGATATCCTTATAGTAGGGAGCCAAAATAAATTTTTAACCATTTTATTATCCACATCCGGCTCCCTACTTTGAGAAAAAAAGTAGGGAACATGAAATGACTCCCTACTAGTAAAGAGCCATTTCACTCCCTACTCTTCTTTTTTATAATAAAATATTAGCTTCTCTCTCCTATTTTTTAATTTTGTTTGTTTTTTTCTTTTTAAAAATATTAATATTTAAATGAAAAAGTCAAAGTGGATCCCTAAAGTAAGGAGCCGGATGTAGGTGTTTAGAAAAAGTGGATCTCTAAAGTAGGAAAAATTGATTTTACTTCCTACTTTAAGGATAAAATTAAGGAACCTGATGAGAATGCTGTCACCAAATTAGCATTTTTCTTCTCAATTAATCAACTTTCACGACATTCAACTTGTCATAAACGCCGGACGTGGGCGTCAACATAGAATAAGAAAAAGTCAAAAGGTGGACTTTTTTATCTAGAAAAATGCCTTCGCACATATTTCTATTTGGGCGGGCCCCACATTTCTTGCGGCCGAAGTAAGCAGCAACGTTAGGTAAGCGAAATCCTACGTGTGGCATTATTTAATGCAAAGCTAACTTCACCCGCAAGTTACCTTTAGGCGTTACCGTAACCCTTTGAAGTGTAAATCAAATCTCTCGTCGGGCGGCATTGACCCCACATCAGGATTCAGGGCCACAAACATCAATAAAACAAAAAATCAGCAATCCGAAAGTCCAAAACTACCCTTATAAGTTATAATTCGCGACCTCACCCGACTAAACTTGTTGGCATAGGGTTAATAATTTTTTGATGTGATTCGCGAATTCAGTATAAATTTAACATGAAATTAAAAGATTAGAGTTGAAGAGTCTAATCCGTTTAAATTAAATAAATCATATTAAAATTAACTTATATAATTTCATATACATATTTTAAGATTATTTAAACCCGATACATAATATAATGACAATAATTTTTTACATGATCTACAAATTTGACATAAATTCAATACAAAATAAAAAATTAGGTTGAGCGATTTAACCCGTTTAAGTAATCGGGTCTGTTATGGTTGATTTATATAAATTTATACTCATGTCTCAACATGATCCGAACTTACGTTACGAATTGTCGGTCCTACTTTGAGTCATTAGCCGGGGCTAATTTAGTAATTTAACAGGATCTCTATCATTCAAAGATCTGAGCACTATAAATTGGTTCGTAAGCGATAAGCGCTCTCGATTCTCTCAGTTGTTTATCAATATTTTTCTGTATAGGTTGTTGATGAAGGCTGTAGAATCCATGGCTTCGCATGTAATTGGCCAAAACAACGTACCAAGGACAATGTTGGAAACTGTTAGGGTTAGGGTTCAACGGAATCCCTCGTCATCCTGTTCACCACCCCAATCATCAAACCCTAGCAAGTTCTGCGGCGCGCCTGTCCGGTTCATGTTCTACCGGGGCGGTTCGTGGATCGATTTCCCGAGTGATGTGCAGGAGAGCATTCGATTGGGGTTCTCTGAGCGCAAGCCGATGATGGACATGTCGATAGGAGGGTCGAGGTACATCTTTGACTTTCTGCGCATGTTGCAGATTGATTTCGGGACCGGGAATCAGCGATCGATCTCTTGGATCGACAAAAAGGGTAACTGCATTTTCCCGAGAGAGTTCGTCGGCGAAGAGCTCGGGGAGGCGGACGGTGCGGAGGGGAGTTCAGGAACTCTGCCGATTAAGATTGAGATTCGAATTGACGGGAATTCGTGTAAGCGAAAGGGGGAGGAATTGGAATCGAGTTCGAACGGGGTCCAGGACGAGGGAAGTTCGTTGAAACGACAATGTTTAGTGCCTGTCGATTCGGAAACACCTAGATGGCCGAATGCGAAGCCTTTGAGCCCAGGAGACCGAGCTTACTCTGTGGTGAAAAATTTTTTCCTGGTTGGGATCAGGAAGATTGATAACGCTGCTTCTATCACCGCAATTCACAAGTGTACGCCCACGGGGCCGTTGGAGAGAGCTCGCTTGGAAGTTTTTCAGAAGCAGATTGAGACTGTCAAGGCTGCTCGGGGCGCGTCGAATACTGTGTATGCCTGGTATGGAGCTTCAGCCAAAGACGTAGCGGGGGTTTTAGCACATGGTTTTTCAGTGCCAAGCAAGGTTTCGGGCTCTGGAACTTATGGGGTTGGTATATACTTGTACCCCCTGGGTTTACCCCATATAAGGTAGATTACGTGATTATATTCTGAATTACAAGTTAATTTCATAGACTTTCCAATTCAACATAGATATAAGATATTTCGTAGAATCATTTTTCGGTGATTTTTATTGAGAACTTATGAGTTGGGTTTGTTTCAGTGCTCTGCAATCGGAAGCAGACGATAATGGCCAAAAACATGTGATACTGTGCCGTGTTATATTGGGTAATGTCGAAAAGGTCCAGGCGGGGTCTCAACAATGCCATCCTTCTAGTGAAGATTTTGATACAGGTGCAGATGATCTTGAGAAACCGAAAAAGTATGTGGTGTGGTTCGCCGATATGAACAGGATCATTCTTCCCGAGTGTGTTGTGAGCTACAAATCTTCTGATCACTTGCCAGGTATCAATGGTTCATCTTGTTTGGTTTGCTTTGATTTTTGTATCCCATTTTCATGTTTGAAAACTAGTTGTACTCTCATTATTTTCAGGCCAGGTGAGAGCGTCGGGGAAGTATCCCTTTTGGAAATTATTTTCGAAGATGAAGAGTTTCCTTACCAAAGCAAAAATGGAGGAAGCAACGACTCTGTATAACGCATTTACGGTAAGTAGGCGGCTTTCTTATTTTGCGAAGATTGTCTTTGGAGTGTGGAAATAAGAATGATGATACATTTTTTCATATATCTATATGGGTTATAACAGGCTGGGAAGGTGACCAGAGATGTCTTTGTAAAACAGTTGCGATCTGTTGTGGGGGAACAGATGCTGAAATCAACAATTCGGGAGATTGTAGCCTCAGAATGAGGTCTCCAAGATTTTGTTTCATTTGGGAGGTTTAGATATGTTTTTCATTTCTATTGGATGCTAGAATTACATGTTATCCTACATCACAACTAGGATTAGTAAGGAAAGACTCAAACATATAAAAGAAAAATAACTAGTTTGTAGGTTTTGTTTCTGTCCTTTTTTTCCTCTTTTTTTTGGGGGTTTTAATTCACCTCACCATATTGTAGCAACTATACTTCAAGTTCATCAGAGAAGTGAAGTGTTCATTCTTTGTTGTTTTTTTGTTTTGAAGTAAAAAAATATAATATTTCACGATTATGTATTGGTGGATAACCGCAACTCATTGGTTCTTCTTACAACTCTTGCAACTCATTGGGTAGCATGAGTTGGGTCTTTATACAACTCTTGCAACTCATTGAGTTGCATATTTGGCATCGAGTTTGGACGTGCTCTTCTTTTTAGAAAAGATGTAACTCTATGGGAGCTTAAAACGTTGTTAATGTATGACAGGTGATGATATAGATATGTGCCTGTCCATGGGGGGCTTGTGTTTGGGTGTGTTTTGTGTTTGAGTTTTGGTGTCAAGTTGTCATTGTGAAGTTTCCAAGTGTAGGTTTGGAACTACGAAGGTGTCTTTGTATTAGATTTCATGTAGATTTTGATGCATCAAAAGCGCCACATGTTTTCTTGATTGAAAGTGTTTTTAATTTATTTTAGTAATTTAAGATGCAGGAGAGCACTTATATTTTAATTTGTTCAGGTTGTGGATAATAGTTATCATTTTCATTGTTAATATCTATCTACCTAGTTATTGAAAAACAGATATGCATAACTGAGAATTATTACATATCTGATATTGAATATATTGAGGGACAAATTTGTTCCTTAAGTAAGAGAGAATGTAGTTGCCATCTTACTACTTCTGTCATTCCCTTCCATTTTTGTTGAGGCTCCTTCACTAACTGTGAAAATCTTGAAAAAGTTGAGGAATCTAGAGATAGTGACAAAAAGAGTATCAGCATCTTATTGCAAGTTCCCTTTATTTATTCTTTTTATTCTTTAAGATGAAGATGTCATCTTAATCAATTCTAAATATTTTATTCAAGTTTTTCTGAAGTTTCTGGAGGACCTGATCTTAAATATTTTATAATTAGGGGGTTTGGGTGCTTAAAATTGGGCAATTTCCGTTGTATCTATACTACAATCTGGTAGATAAGTAGAGAAGCCACTGTAGAATTGTGTATAAAGTTTTTTTTTTTTTTTTTTTTTTTTAAAAAACCCGTTCTGTTGGTTCTGTAAATATGTATTGGTGGCTGCTCCTAGAGTTTGTGAGACTTTGGTAAAGAGGTGAGGTGGTTAGTGGAATCTGAAGAACTAACTGTAGAAAGATATTTAAGAAATTAATAGAATCGATTGACTGCGTGTATCGGATCATGGAAAGAAATGGGCTTATATGCCGGGTAAAATTGAAAAAGTTATTTGTCTGCATTAAGGAACATTAAATGTGGTACGTGCATGAGGTCTTTTATGAAGCAGTATATGTTATAAAATCTGCTTAAGATATCTCCAATACTCCATTTGCATCACATGGGTTGTTGGCAAAAGGCTTATGAGCTTCTGACATGTGGGTTTGGAATACACAGAAAGAAATCTGGTGTTGAAGTTCATGAGGCAGCTCATGTAGACTTGTCTCCTGTAGGCGTACTGGCTTACCCATAAAAGGTACTCATATACTTCATCTAGATATGGCTTGATTCTCTGTCATTATGTTTTGATTTGTTCCTGTTGATGACTGAATTTTCATATTCCTATTAGAGCCTATTGCTAATGAAGCATATTTTCTTATTTTAAGATAATTGGAACACTGATTTCAGAGGTGCTATATGTTAGAATTTCACAAAAAAAGGTATTGTCGTATTGTGTATCAATATGAATTGTCACATTTCCTTATATTTTCTCTCCTGACTTGAGAGTTCTGAATATCGAACATGTACCACTAGATTGACTATCTTTGGTAAAGTTTACTTTGGTAATGTCTTTATTTCTTGTTCAGAAACTAATGTTTCTTTTTTAACGTGGTTGGCTAGTTACAAATATGGACATTATGATTTGGGTTCTGAGTGTATAAAAATTCATTGGCTTTAAAATCACATCTCAAGTTTGGGACCTAGTGCTGTACATGCAAGGCTTGGTATACAGGCAGATGATAATTGCCAAAAGCATGTGATACTTTGCTGTGTTATATTGGGTAATGTCAAAAAGGTCAAGGCTGGGTCTCAGTAATGCCATCCTTCTAATGTAGAGTTTGACTCAGTTGCAGATGATCCTAAGAATCCTAAACGGATTGTGGTGTTGTGTACCAATACAAGCCAACACATACTTCCTAGAGTTTGTCCGGTTATCAATATTCTTTGTGACTACAATTGTTTTTTTTACTAACCGTAATTGAAAATTCAAGCCAGGACCATTAGCTAGGTTCTTTGTTTCTTTTATTTGGTTGGTTGGTTGGATAAGGCACTAACATTATTTCTATAACTTTGCATATATAACTTGTGTGAAAGACACTTCTCCAAATTTATGAATCTTTAACAATTTATTTAGCAGATATTTCAAAATTCATCAAAATTATTAAATATAATATTTTCTATTTAATTTTAATTAAAACCCTTATATTATGAAATTAAATTAATGCAAATGTACCAATCAAACAGATATAACTTACTAAGGGATCAAGACC
>FXXK01000829.1:102046-138204 GCA_900184695.1 Betula pendula | reverse complement strand
ATATATCAAACAGATATAACTTACTAAGGGATCAAGACCTTATAATTAAAACTAGATGCACAATAATGCCATCTATTAAATATAGCTACCATAGTAACAAACTACTCCAACGTGCCTCTAATGTGTTGATTATCAAACTGCGTTGACAATTCGGACAATCAGTAGTTCCCCATATAGCCACCACCATATCCCTAAGACAGCGTGGATGAAATATGTGTCCGCATGGAAGGATGCATATTGCATAGACTGTACCCTTCCACACTATCTTAGGGATATGGTGGCTATATGGGCATAAGGGTGTACATGCAGATAAATATTAACCACCCGCATCCGCTATTCGCACATGTGGGTGTGGATGTGGATGTAGTTAGCAAAAATACTATCCGCATCCACATATCCTTTATAAAAGGGTATGCGGTTAATAACTGCATCCGAAATCCTTTATAAATAATTTATAATTTATATATTTTTTTTATATATTATATTTAATTAGTTCAAAATGACGTCGTTTTGGATTAGGTATAGGTTGTGTTTACCAAAATTACATCGTTTTGCAAACTGATGTGAAATCAATATATTTTCAAAACAAAAGAGCCTTTAAAAAAAAATTAAAACAACTCAAAACGCTAAAAATCGGCCCAAATTATTTTCAAAATCGTTTAAAATAGGTTCTAATATACATTCAAAGAAGGCTCAAAAGACTAAAATAGGCCTAAAAAGCCCATGACCTAATATGTAGATAGTAAATGATAACCGCATGGATGTTGTGAATAAAAATTTGATGCGGATGCGGATATCTAAAGGTGATATCCGGATGCAGCTGCGGATATTGCAAAGAAATGTATCTGCATCCGCATTTAAGCCCCATTATGGGGAACTATTGATTGTCCAGATTGTCTACGCAATTGAAGGATAATCACCCTATCGGAGGAGCATTAGAGTAGTTTGTAGGCCTGGGTATCGGTTAAATCGGTGTCGAAATTATCGGTTAATTCGCCGAACCGAAAATTGTCGGTTAATTCGGTTAATTCGCCGATTAATTACCGATATACCTAATTTTCGAAATTATCGGTTAAGCGGTTAATCGGTTAATTAGCGGTCGGTTAAGCGGTTAACCAATTTAACCGTGGGCTTTTTTTTTTAACTTGGGCCTAAGTATTTTAAATGGGCCAATTTCGTTTTTTTTGGGCCCAAATCTTTTTTTTTTGCTGATATCTGAAAATCTGCAGCCTAATTTAAAAATGGGCTGTTTTTTAATTTTTTTTGGGCCCAAATCAATTTTCTTTTGGGCCTAGTGGCTACAGCCCACGGGCAGAGCTGGTGCCTCAGCCTGACTGGTTGGTGCGGTGCGGGTGAGACCCGTGGAGCCGTGGAGGTGGTCTGGTGGCTGGTGCGGTGCAGGTGCGATCCGTGGATGTGGTCTGTTGGAGCCAGTGCGGTGTGATCCGTGGACGTGGAGGCGGTGCGGTGCGGTGCGATGCGATGCGATCCGTGGACGGTGGACGTGGAGCCGGTGCGGTCCGTGGAGGTGGATCTGGGATTCTGGGGTGGGTGCGGTCCGTGGAGGACTGGAGGTGGAGTTGGGGCGGTGCAGGTACGATCCGTGGACGTGGTCTGGTGGAGCCGGTGCGGTGCGGTGCGATCCGTGGACGTGGAGCTGGTGCGGTGCGATGCGATCCGTGGAGCCGGTGCGGTCCGTGGAGGTGGATCTGAGATTCTGGTGGCTGGTGCGGTCGTAAGAGACTGGAGGTGGAGCTGGGGCGGTGGCAGTGCCGCGATGCGGTTCCTTGCTGGGCGGCGTAATGACTCAGTGAGATTGAGAGACTGAGAGTGAGTGAGAGAAATTTTAGGGCTGGGAAATTGGGAATGGGCGTGCGGCTGTGGAGTGAGTGTATAACTTAGGGATACTGGGATAAGGAGTTACCGAGTTAGGGACCTAGGGTTAACAAAAACGGTGGCGTACAGCGTACTGTTGTTTTTGTAAAAAAAAAAAAATTATAAACTTTCAAAAACGACGTCGTTTTCATTAAATAAAATTTAAAAAAATATATCGGTTAAATCGGTTAACCGATTACATAATTTTTTTAACCGACTACCGAATTAACCGAATTTCGGTATAAAAATTTATACCGATTACCGAACCGACAACAGTCGGTAGGCGGTTCGGTGGCGGTCGATAAACGGTCGATAGGCGGTTAACGGTTAATTTGCCCACCCCTAGTAGTTTGTTATCACGCTTATGGTAGTTGCATGTAATAGAAGTCATTTTTGCGCGTCCAGTTCTAATTATATGGTCTTGATCCCTTAGGAAGTTATACTTGTTTGATTGGTACACTTGCATTAATTCTATTTTATAATATAAGGGTTTTAACTAAAATTAAATAGCAAATATTTAATAATTTTGAAATATATGCTAAACAAATTGTTTATGATTCATAATAGTGGAGAAGAGTCTATCACAAAAGTTATAGAAATAATGTTAGTGCCTTATCTAACCAACCAAATAAAAGAACCTAACTAATGGTCCTAGCTTGAATTCTCAATTCAGGTTAATAAGAAATCAATTGTAGTCACTAAGAATATTGATTATTGCATTTCCCACCACAGAAGCTTTTAGTGATTTGCAAAATTAAGACAATTGTCGAATGGGTGACCAAAATTGGAAGCATCAGGTTAGGTAGCAATGGTTCATCTTCTTGTGTTTGCTTTGATTTCTATATCCGTCTTTCATGTTTTAAAACTAGTTCTGCTTTCATTATTATTTTCAGGCCAGTTGTGAGGGTCAACAAAGTATCCCTTTGCCAAATGTTTTTCGAAGATGAAGAGTTTCCTACAGGCTACAGGTCATTCTTCCCTTGAAGTTTATATTTTAATAGTTGTGCCTCCTGTTTCATATACACCTCTAAGGATGAAGGTTATATTGAGGTTAAGCTATGCCATATTGTGCAATGGGTTATCATGAACCTCATGCTTGAGGTGGTGACCATCTTTCACGGGAATTGTTGTTTTATTAAGAGTATGGCAAGAAAAAGGAACAAAAAGGAATTTGCTGTTATCTTGAGCTGCTGACAGGAAATAGAGCTGATATTGGCAAGGTTAAGGAAAACAGGGCTTTTAGTATGGCAAGTAGGGGCGTGAACTCAAACCGACTCAAACAATCTAATCCAAACAGGTGAGCTTAGGTTGATTTGATTTTAAAACTTGAAAAGGGAAGAGATTGGCTTGACTTTGGGGTGAAATTTTGGAGTGCCACAACTTTTAGTACACAATATCTTTATAGACTTCCACGGTATTTTACGGGCATTTATCACGTTTGCCACTAAGCATATCTTAATTTGTCTGTGGTTGATGTGGCAATGTCACATGGATTATCATGTTAGTTTGTAAGTTCAGATGTAATATTGTCCTCTTTACAACGGATATAACCAAAAACAAGAAGGAAATATGATTTATTTCATTTGTTAAGAACCTAATGTCTTGTGCAGTTTTGTTGCTTAAATGCTCTAAAATGTAAAAGAATTATTGACGTTATAGGATTGAAGGTGCAAGTGAGTAAATTTGTAGCAAAAAATGATTCATATTATAAAACATTATAAAACACTAATTGACGTGATATGATTGGAGGTTATATATGACTTACGTTATATTGGAGGTGTAAATGATTAAATTTGTAGCCAAATGTTGGTGACATGAATGGGGATTTTTTTTGGAATTTCTCGCCCAAAATTTAGGGAATTCGTCCTGTGAATTTCAGGAGATCGGGTTCCTTGATGTATATGGCATGTTTCATCCCAAAGGCACTGGCGCATGCGTCAATCTTTGGGGCCAAAGAAGTAAGATTGGTGAAAAAATGAAGGTGTCCAAGATATAAAGAGTAAATTGCAAAGGAAAATGCATTTCATCCTAATGGAATATAGCATTACTCTTTGGACAAATGTTAAACACATTTCATTTTGATATGTGGGCTAACCACATGGTTTGTCGGAATCGATCGCTCTCTTACATAATATGCTCAAAACACAACCGTGTGGACGTAATTTCACAAAAATCTTGAGAGGTCACTTTCATGGTAGCAGAGACTAAAAATAAGATCTGTTTACTAATTTATGGCGCTAAGTTGAGTACTTTCTGCGGTGCTCTTTGATCTTTGGTTTTGTGGCCTTCTTTTTTCCAAACAAGATCTGTTATCATTTTTTGGCCGCAAATATTCTGGACCCATTAAGATAAAATTGGTTATGCGGCAGAAGTTGACTGACTTGAAACAGTGTGGTGGTGGTGGTTTTTTTTTTGTTAAAAAAATATTTTCCCGAGCCTGTCTCTAGTTTTTAGAGCGAGGAACTCTCTATATTCCGCTAGTTGAAGGTATTGACACTCTTTTCAGAGCACTTGCCCCAATCTCTTCTGCCGCTCCGCTCCCTAGGAAGACAGATTATAGTTTAAATTGCTAGCTATTTGAGCTGCTACTGTAAGAGAGTTTATGTGGACTTAGTTGCTCGGGTAGGCAGCCAAATAATTTAAAATTTATTTGAACAGTTAGGCTTCACATAAACTCTTTAATAATAGTTGTCCAAAAACTAATTGTTGTGGAGGAAGACTTCCTGACACTTCCTCCCCACTTCTCTCTTTTTCTCTTTTTGCTTGACTTGAGTTTATGTCGACTCAGTTACTCGGGTAGATAGTCGAACAGTTTATTTAAACAGTTAGACTTTCCATAAATTCTTTTGTAAGAGTATTAGAGCATTCTCATCCGGCTTCCTACTATAGGGATATCCTTATAGTAGGGAGCCAAAATAGATTTTTGACCATTTTATTGCTCACATCCGGCTCCTTACTTTGAGGAAAAAAGTAGGGAGTCATTTCACTTCCTACTAGTAGGGAGTCATTTCACTCCCTACTCTTCTTTTTTATAATAAAATATTAGTTTCTTTCTCCTACTTTTTAATTTTTTTAATTTTATTTATTTTTCCCTTTTAGAGAAAGAATTAAATTTTTTTTAAAATATTAATATTTAAATGAAAAGGTCAAAGTGGATCTCTAAAGTAGGGAGCCGGATGTAGGTGTTTAGAAAAAGTGGCTCTCTAAAGTAGAAAAAATTGATTTTACTTCCTACTTTGAGGATAAATATAGGGAGCCGGATGAGAATGCTCTTAGCAGCAGTTTCTCTTAAATTTTTCTTTAATGTAGGGAATAAAATCATTTTTTAGTTCCCTATTTAAATGCACTCCACAGCAGCTTCCCTTCATCTTTCTCTATATGAATTAAATACTATTTAAATTAAATGCTAGAGGAAAGAGAGAGGAAAGATAAATTATTTAAATATTTTTTTAAACAAATAGTAGAGAAGAAAGAGAGGAGAGAGAGTTTTTATATTAAAATAATGCTAAGGAAACTATTTTTTGTTCCCTAGATTAAGGGAACGAAAAGTGGTTCCCTTGGTGTTTTATAGTTTAGGAAACACTTAGGGAAGCTGTTGCAAGAACTTTTTTGTGTTTTTTTAATAATTTTCTCTACACTAAAGAATTGAATGGAGTTTAAGGAAAGCTTCTGCTAATGCTCTAAGAGCACTAGTAATAGCCTTCCTTAAACTCTATTTTTTTTTTCTAGTGTAAGAAAAACTATACAACAATTTTTCTAAAATATAAAAACACTAAAATAATTAAAAGTAGTTTCTTTTATCTAGAAAATTAATAATGGTTCTGTACTGTTGTAAAAATTATTTAAATAAAGAAGCAAAAAATAGTGCTCTAATAGCTATCCAAAAATTAATTGTTGCGGAGGAAAACTTCCTGACAACTCGTCCTTGCTCCTCTCTCTCTCTCTCTCTCTCTCTTTTTCTTTTTTCCTTGACTCAAGAGCCACTCACCGTATTTATTGACTGAAGCTCATTTTTTCAAAAGCTCTTTTTTTGCACAAATACTGTATCGAATGGGTTGGGATAAATGTGGGAGACTTACTTTAGTTTCTTTTGGATTTCCTTTATATTCCCCTGCAAATGATTGTATTTTATGTTTTGATATCAATGGAAATCTCATCTTAAAGAAGAAAATCGTCATTCTGTCTAAGAAAATCATTTGGCCTTTATGTAAACTACTCTTTCTCATAAGTTGTTTTGATAGCAATGAAAATCTCATCTTAAAGAAGAAAATTGTCATTCTGTCTAAGAAAATCATTTGGCCTTTATGTAAACTACTCTTTCTCATGAGTTGTTTTAAATTTCATGGCAGATCAACAGACACTTTTGTGTCGAGCTTTTGGTATTGCAATCCATTGATCCGACAAGGGTCATAAATTGAGTTAATATAAAATTCATCTGTCTAAATATGTGATTATATAGCTCAAAATTGGATTCGAATTACATGCTGTAATTTCTGTAATTAAAATAAGAGTTCAGATTTTTTGCAAAAAAATTGAAATGCATGTTGAACCCTTGCTTTAACTGCAACATATAAACTTGATCCCTCAAAATTTATTTGAATCGCATATAAATTCTCTCACAATTACTGTCAAAATCGTCATACTTATAAAGTTGTGGAATTAAGATACTGGAATTCCAACAATGCAGGCCGCTTATTTGGATTCTTCTTCAGAAACTGCATAGGGATTTACAAAAGTAGAAAAAACAAAGAACCGCATTATGGTTTGGCCATTGATCGTGTATTTAGTTGGGTACTTTTGACTCTTTGAGTGTGGTTTTATTATGGTCCATCTTCTTTGGAAAAAAAAAATATAACATCCATTTCATGATGCCTTACGACTTGAGAGCAGTCATGTGCACTAAGATCAAGTCATGGCCCCATCGCTATCATTGCATATTCTTCCCACCATTACTCCAAAAGGTTGGAAAAAGGCAACCCAACTTTTTGGATTCCGCCTGTATGCCATTGTGGGGGAGTGGGTTTAGGGGGAGAACTAGAAAAAAATTATTTGGGAGGGTCCAAAACTAAAAAACATAAAATTTTAAAGGTAAAAATTAATTTGGGGGGTGAGTGGGTGGGTGGGAGGTCTATTTCATAAGATGTCTCAGTGTTGGAGTCTTTGAGTCAGTACGAGCTTTGAAGTCTTTGAGTTTATTTTGCAGTAAGAGTAACTTGTTATTGGGGGAGTGGGTGCGGGGTCTATTTCATAAAATGTCTCAGTGTTAAAGTCTTTGATTCAATACGAGCTTCAAAGTCTTTGAGTTTATTTTGCAGTTAGAGTAAATTGTTATGGGGGGAGGGGGAATGGGGGTAGATGGAGGGTCTATTTCATAAGATGTCTCAGCATTGGAGTCTTTGAGTCGGTACGAGCTTCGAAGTCCTAAAGTTTATTTTGCAATAAGGGTAAATTGTTATGGTTGTAAGTCTATTTAAAGATTTTTTTTTGATGAGTGAAAGGAAAAATTCAGTGCGTCTGCCGGGAGTCGAACCCGGATCTATTGCTTAATTAAATATTGTTTTAGTACTAATGAAATCATAAAGATAAGTTTATTTTCCAAACCCTTGGTTCGAAGGAGATCCATGATCTCTCTATGAACCTACCCTAATTTATACTGTTACGAGCTTGATATTTAAGTTTTTCGTAACATAGTAAGTTTTTAGTAGATGATACTCATTACTGCATGACCCACGAGAAGCACAAAATAATTTCTCTTAGAGCCATGACAAGGGTTGCTCTTTTCGCTCTTTATTATGATCTCATTGCTTTTATAATCACACCTTTATGAAGTGAAAAATGAATTGCTAACTTGGAGCTAGAATTGTTAAATAATTAATTATCTCAAAAGTTGAATTATTTTAATTGAAATGGAGGATAAATTATAGAGTTAATATTCAAAAACTTTAACTACAATACTATTTTAAATCACCAATTGGCTTAAAAATTTAATATAATAAACGAGTAGAAATTTAATTATTTAATTAATACTTTAACAAAAATATATTTGATAATCAAAAAAATGAAATCCAGCATCACAATAGGACCAATAAGGTAACTTGGTTCATGAATGACATTCCACAAAAACCACAAAAGCCAAGTGTGCCCTATTTTGTAGCCTTATCCACTTTTTTTTTTTTTTAGATCAATACGGGAAAACGGGCTACATGAGATGTAGACTTATCCACTTGAAGTTGAATATTGATGACATAGATTACACGGTTTTTTTTTTTTTTTTTTGGTTTTTGTGAATATAAATTACACGGGTTTGAGTCATGCAAGAAGACACTATAACAATGCTCCACTTGAATTAAATATAGATTTACGGAATGCCCAACAAGAATATTTCTTCACCCATGCATATCTAAAATGAAAAAACAAATTATAAACCTATATAAAAATAAAATATCAGTAGTACTTCCCAACTTAATCCCACCTTTATGTACCTAACCTATCAAACAAGTGTTCTTCATAATCGACAAGATCTTCAATTTTTTAAGACCTAGCTCCTGTAGGATACAAATTAAAGCAAAGGGAAATTCCAAAAAAAAAAAAGACACGTACCACCATGCAGATGATGTTTAGGTTTTTCAGGTAGCAATGTTGGATTATCATTGTTTTCAATATAAGTATAGCCAGACGAGTGGGGACAAGCCAACTAAAAGTTTTTTTTAGTTTAATTAGGTAAAATTGCCCTTTGCCTACCATTTATTAAAAAAATAAAAACAAAACGCCCCTGATTAGCTAACCAATTACAACCATTATTGTACGAATGGTATATGATATTTTTAAAGGCAAGGAGATTTGGGCGGGTGTGCTTAAACTTGTCAAATAAAGTGTCTAGTAGCTTCGAAGTTTAAAGTTTTCAAAGTGTTATTGTCGGACTCAAAAGACCTCGTAGCAGTATCGTTTATTTTAGCTATTTAAAATATATATTTTTTAAGTTTAATTATTAACTTTTTAATATAGACTCCAATAAATTATTTATTCTATTATTTATTTATTTTTAAATAATATATTTCAACAATTTTTTTATTATTTTTTGTTCTCTTTCTTTTTTCTATGAGGGAGAAGGAAAGAGAAAGGAGAGGAAAAAATAAATAAATAAATAAAAAAATCCTAGAATTTGCTACAGTGAACTTTCATTTATAAAAGTTTACTGCAGTAAATTTTAGCAAAACTTTTATTTTAAAAGATCTGTTAAAATTCTAAAAAGACTCTTACTAGCTAAATATAGTTACTATAAGACTTTTAAAACCTCTGTTGAAGATATTATCAGAATTGGATAGTCTGCTTAAACTTATCAAACAAAGAGCCTCCTTATCTTCAAAGTTCAAATTTCAAAGTGCTTACAAACCTACATCCATGGAAATAACTATTGTGCAGCAGAGCTCAGAATTTAAAAAAAGAAAAAAGAAGCTAATGTGCGATGGAAAGACAGTGCTTAGAATAGAGCAAAAAGCCAACCCTTTTTTAAACAAAGAATCTACCAAAAGCCAGCCATTCTTCTTCACACTCACCAGGCAACCCATGTCCATAGTATTTTTTGCTCTCAATTTCGCAAGTTTGTACGATATCCAAGCACCACTCTACTCTACTGCATATAGTTTCTCTTTTAATTTCTTTTATAAAATTTAAGTATGTAATCAAACTTTTATATTTATTTCTTTTTTCATTTAATATTAAATAATAAAATTACCTATGTAAACTTTTATATTTTGTACGATCTCCAAACCAATTGTCCCAAATTCTAAGACTATCGACAATGAGAAAAATCATGCAACGATTTCAAAGCATAAAAACTCGTCGATGATAACTGAATAAATTAACCTTAGACTTGAAAAAATAAATTACAAATAACATTTATATGCTTAATTTAAATAATAAATAAATTTTGTTGAATTGTTTATTTATTTTGTTAGTTATATTTTTTAATAGTTTTAATTAATTTTTGTTCAATTTTATCTTTTAATATTACTCCTAAAACCAAAATTATGGTGAGATGGCTAGGTTCATCACCTCCTTTTCTGTCTTCTTTTTCACCTTCCTTTTTTTCTTCTTTTTGGTTATGACTCATGAGATCTGCTCTTTTATTTTTTATAATGTTGACGTATCAGTAGAATCAGAACCCTAGACCCTAGTGAATATGACTTGCCAACTTGCATATAGTTCCAAAAGAAAGCAGCATCATACATATGCTTAATTGGTTCATGCACAGAAAAACCAAACCATGCCAATATAACATATTATTATACCACAAGAAATTTGAGGAAAAATAGATATGCTTTACTGGCCTGCAACCTTTCTAAAAGCTTTCCAGAAAATACAAAAGAAAAGTAAAGGAGAAAGGGAGGGAACTGACTACTGAGAAAGAAACAACAACATTTGGTAGTGAGCCATCAAAGAGAGCACACTTCTTTGTCTGTGAATAACTTTCGACTAGTTTACGACATTTTATTATGCAGAATGTTATGCTATTTTCGTAGGATAGTGACAGAATGTGGTTCTATATATATTATATTCATATATATATATATGTTAATTCGTGAAAAAAAGTCCGAATAATTGATCCCTTATTCACTTTTTCACTGAAATGATAGAATTGGCACGATATGAAATATTGAGATTAATGGCATCCGAGTGATCACAACCAAATATGATCATACTATTACGGGTAAAGTTTTCCTTCAAATTCGGCTTTTTTTATTTTAACCTAATTCAGTGAATCTGGCACCAAGTACAAATTGGTAAAAAAATAGTAAAACTAAGGGGTTCAGAACCCTTTAGCAAGAAACTGAAACGACAACCAAGCGGATGCCGATCAAAGATAAGTACTAATGAATGCTGAAACGAATCTACTAAGAGAAATACTGATCTCCGGTAGGCAAAGTTTCCGCAACAAATCAAACCATAATAACACAAGACTAAAAAAACCCGCAAAATTAAATCTAAACTAGACAATGGTTGATCTCTATTTTAATGAAATGGTAAGGATCGATCTAATCCCACAAGATGATGATAAATTTCTGAGGATGGCCAACTGTCCAGGATAAGGTTTAGACACCTAGACCACGAGAGCCTAAAATATAAATGAAAGTAATGTTTATCCACATTAAAGATATATAACTAACACCACTTTAGCTGTGAATACAAAAAAAATAAAAAAATCATAAAGAAAAATAAAGATGCAATATATGTTTATTCAATAGGGTGATATCGACCATATAGGCCTACCCTACTTCCAATAACTAGTATAATTGTCGCTTTCGTTTGTCATAAATTTCTAGTTCTTATTCCTTTCTTTTTTTTTCTTTTTTCTATTCAATGAGGGTAAAATGAAAACTACACCATAACAAAACAAAATATGAGACGGTAATCCAAACAACCCTAAAAAAATCCTAAGTCGGTGCAGTAACTAGCAACCGTCGGAAATGAGTAGAATAAATAACATGGCATATCAAGAGAATAAGAGCGGCCAATTAAGGGTGCTAACGTAGGACAAAATTTTCCTCTAAAGAAAGGTTGGAGAAAACTATTTTGAGTAATGTTACATATCTAATTTTCTTGTCCAACTTCTTCCAACTTTGCATATGTGGACAAAAATAGACCCCACAAATGCAAAGCCAAATTTTTTTTTTTTTTTAAAAAAAGTACATACATAAAGTTGGATGAAGTTGGACAAAAAAGTTGGACATGTAGCATTACTTAATTATTTCAACCCAATTTATTAAACTGGGCATCTGTCCCACATGATTCTCATTGCATTTTTTATTCTCACATGCCGTTTTAATAAAACATATAAGAAGCACTTGTATTTTGGATAGATATTGATTTAATAGGCTCAATTTGATGAATTTTTCCTTACCTAGTTTGAAGGAAAATTTTATCTATATATTGATAAGGCAAACCTATTGCCATAAAATAGCCTCTATAGACCTTTTAGCCCTTTTTTTTCTTCTTCTTCCTTTGAGCAAATATCAAAAGATAATAAAAAGCAAAGTGCGTGATTGAGATCCTTTTTCATAGTTGAACAAAAGGGTGGAGGGGGGAAGAGAAGAGGTGGAGATATGGATCCAAATACATCATGAAAGGAGGTTCATTTGGTCAAGTCACGTGCCCAATACTTTGTTGGATTTCCCTATCATGACCTCTAACTCATCACTTCATTTGAATCTTTGGGTGGGATTTGGAGATCTAAAATATTTGAATAATTCAATTTGGTAAATTCATGTATAACTGCCATACAATTGGATGATATGGTAGTAAAAATTAGCCATTAGATCAACACTTCTTTTTATTTTTAAAAAGCTTATCCAAGGTCTTATTTTTTCTGTTATGTTATCCAATTGTATGATAATTGTACATGAGTCTACTAAATAGCATTACTTAAAATGTTTATATCAAGCTTATCAACCATTTTATTATTGTTTTAAGGGTTAATTATATGAGACATGCTACTCATCCATCTCTTTTTCAAATTTACTATTGGATATGTATGACTTATATGTGGGTCTTACATATGCAATAGTGGATTTGAAAAAAAAAAAAAAAATGCATGGAGATGGAAGAGAAATAGAAAATAGCATTATCTAATTACATTTAACCCTTCATCACTACCACTCATTTATAAGTTGATTTACAAACTATCACTTGTCACACTCAACTTCCTTCAACTACCAATCGTTGGCAAACAAAACCCTTCTGTTAGCCGAGCACATTAATTAAGATGGAAAAATGTAGACGTGACACGCACATAGTCATTTTTAACGTAAAATGGCAAAGATATCCTTAATTTACAAACTAAATATACTTAAATACCCTTAAAGTTTAAAAACTAAATAAAAAACAAACAAACAAAAAATGGTGGATTAGCCACCCCAACACCCGGTGGTGGTGGACAGACAATCATCAAGTGATTTGGAGTGGCTAAATCCCCCTCGAATCACATGAGGATAGATCGATCGGCCACCCTTAAGCAATGTCACTTCTATCGTTATAGTTTATGGTTAAATCAAAGGATAAATAGATGAAATATCATTTATACTCCTGTAAAACTAATAAAAATACAAAACTACACTTAATTCAAAATTTGATTTTTTTTTGTTAAAAAAAAAAGGAAAAATAGAAAGAAAAAAATGTGGGTATTTTAAAATTTTGACATCTTTTATTATGATTTAACATAAAATCTTAACAAATGGGTCACATTGCAAAGTTTTAAAATATGGTGACCTAACATTAACAGTTTTTAAACTTTAAGGATACGATTGCAAAAGTGTATAAACATCAAAAGGTAAGTGAATTTATCCATTTTTTAAAAAAAGTTTTTTGTTGATTTTTTTGTTGGGCATTTTCATGATTTCACATTTTTTTTTAAAAAAAAATGCACATGTCACAAGATTGAGTTTCCGTATTTTTTAACAAGCTGGACTAACATAAGGGGTTTTTTGCTAAAAAATTGTAGTTGAAAGGGATTGAGTGTGATTAATGGTAATTCGTAGAGGCAATGTATAATGATTAGTAGTTTATTGAGGTAAATGTAATTGGCCATGGTTTTAAATTGAAAATAAACACTTATAACATGTTTGGTATGTGGATTAAAGCCTTGAATGGAAATAGCGATGCATTCATTTTGGTACTTTATTATTCTCAAGAATAACTATTCCTTCAAAAAATAAGATGAATAACTATTCATTTCATGTTGGGAATAACACGCTGATTAAAATTTACATAAAAGCCCTCTACGTATCCCTCTTTCTGATTTTCTTTCAGAAATTTGTTTTGAATAATGCTACTTTTACACTCATTTAGTATACATATTTCACATTGGTTGATGTTGCATGTTTTCAATAGTTTCTCATGTCAGTCAATTTAAAAAAAAAAAATTACTTAAAAAATGTCATATAAGCCGATGTAAAATATGTGTGATAAATGAGTGTAAAAATAACATTACTCATTTGTTTTTGGTTCTTTTGGATTTATAGAAAGTAGGAAATTTGCTTTGTTTGATTTTGAATTGGGAAAAATTCTAAGATTCTCCCAGTAATTGACTAGAGCATTTGGTTACTGGGAAATTGCAATGGTAAAAAAAGAAAATAAATAAAATAAATTTTAAAAAAAGCTTTTGGAAATTTACTTGTTCAAACTAACACTCATTTTGTAATATCATTATGAACTAAAGATTGTATCAATATATCTTTCAAACTATCAAAAATTTGCTATGTACCATTTTATCTCATAAAAAGACAAAAATGCCTTTAAAATTTTTTAATAAGACAAATATATACCTAGAAATTCGAGAAAAAAGAAAAGAAAAGAAAAAGAAATTAGTGGGTCTTGCGAAGACCCATGGTGGGCATGGGTCTGTTATCACAATTTTTTTATTAAGGGTATTTTTTTTTTATTTGGGAGATATTGTCAATTTTTGGTAATTTAAGAGAACATTGATATAATTTTTAGTTCAAAAGAGACATTTCAAATTCAATATTAATTTGACAGGGTATATATATTTTTCCATAGGTTTTTTTAAGCTCTAATGACATTAAATTTGAAGTAAAGGCTTTTTTTATAAAATAAAATAAAATAAAATAAAATAAAATAAAATAAAAAAAAAAAAAAAAAAGCAAATTAGGAAAGGGTACATGGATTCAAAACTCCGAAAAAATGGTAGACTCCCTAACAACAAACTCAGAATAAAAATTACAGTACGAGAGATATAACCAAATAGTAGGCAATGGGCTAAAAATGGCCCGAGCCTCTCTAAAGGGCCGCTGAAACCAATAAGTGAAGCAAAGCTAAGAAACACTATCACACTGGAAAGACCACGAACCTTGAAAGGCCTCTCAACCCTTCTTAAACCCTCTTAAGCAAGCAACAAACAAGACACCCAAATGGATATCGGAGAATGAAAAGCACTGATGGTTTCTGAAACAAATCCGATGTAGAGGAGAACCAATCTCCGGTAGAAAATGTCTCCAACCCAAGATCACAATTTAAAGACACCATGATACTAAAATCCCAAGTAACCAACAAAACAAAGAGAAAATTCAAAATAATAAACCAAAATATAGAGAAACAACAACAAAAAATTAAACTAGACAACAAAATAGAAATTGAGCTCTAGAACACAACTGCTATGGTAGTGGAGAGTTCAAACGGCCACGTGAGGACCACGCGAAAGCACATGATGATCGAGCGGAGACATGGAGGACCTTCAAGAGAACCCTTTTCTTGTGAGATGAATTATTCGAGATGTAGGAGCACGATGACTCAATCACTTATAGCAATGCTAAATACTTTTTTTTTTTTTTTTAATTTTATGGAATTGATATGAAAGTGTTCATCAGCTATTAAATCAAGCTGTGCTAAAAATTAAAAATTAAAAAGTTTATAAGTATTACTACATCAGCCCAATAAAATAAAAATGAGATGGAGGTCCAATATTTAGCATTTATCTTCAAGTAAATCAATATTTTGTCAAGTCCATTGTTACATATTCTCAATATGATTAAGATCCTCTAGCTTTTCTAGGATAATTGAATTTGTAAAATTCTAACATTACTGTTTATGATTAGAAAGAATAAAGAAAAAAAGTTTATAAAAATGTAAATTAAAATTGTATTTTAAGAGTATTTTAAAATTTTGATTACAATATCATTATATTTATCATCATATTGCACTCTACCAACCAATAAATGCATATTCATTGTTCTATCCAACATTACAACCAAATTAATAAATAACAATAACTATTTTGTTCCAACTTTTTTTTTTTGAATAAATATTTAGATCTCATTCATTAATCAAGTAATTAGAACATTTTGCTCTAATAAAACAATATTACATATACATGTAGGAATTTATTTCAACCAAACCTCATCTATGATTTGTTTAACGACAAGTTTTGCAAACTTGTGGATCGCCCAATTTGCCTCATGACGAATATAGTTGATTTGTCAAACTAAACAACGAACCAATAACCATCTATGTATCTTCAACTAGTTGACCAAACCTACTCAAATTAATGCATGTAGCATTTAATGCTTTTACCACTTGCAGCATGTCTCATTCAAATATTATATGTTGGAGGCCTAAATTTTTGCTAAAACAATTGCCTAATAAGCTGTCAATGCCTCTATTGCAATAGGCTCGAGGTTTATCATCTTCGTCAAATTTCTGGCTGCAATCACCCTCGAGATTTCCTGTCTTTGTCAATTTTTTTCCAACCTTTTCAATATCAAGGAATAACTATTATTTAATTAGAAAACAAAAGGTTATAATTATTATTTTTTTTTAGTAAAATATCCATTTCTCATACCAACCATGTAAGATTGAATAGGATAGGAGGAGTCGCTCTAGTTTTGCAACATTATTTTTCCTCGCGTTTTTCAGAAAATACCACGTGGGCCAACGAAAATCCAAGGATAGATATCGAACGACATCATCCAGACACCCCAAAATTCTTGAAAGCGATCCTTCTGCTTGCTTGAAGGAATTTTTCTCATTTTAGAGAGTTGAGAGAATTTCATTAGGCTGGAAGGAGAATAATTTTTCTCAATTGCGCTTGAAAGGACCCATATTTTTGCCATCTTTTTTTTTTTTTTTTTTTTTTTTTTTTTTTTTTGTATATATATATAAAAGAAATGTCCCTCAGCAATTTTTTTACATTCTCTTTGTTTTTTTTTTTGTTGTTCTTTTTTATTTTTTTTTGAGAATACCGAGGTAGAATCTTCTCTCTCCTGTGTTTTTGTTTTTTGTTTGTTCCCTCTCCTTATATAATTATACATGTCATGTGGACAAAATTTCTCTTCAAACTATCCAATCTATTAATTAACTAATATTATCCTTTAAGCATGTAACTCTTATATATGTTTTAACAATAAGTGTAAGTTTAGGAATAATTTCTTTCATTCTCGATTTTGATGAAATGTGTCATAAACTCCTACACATCATCTATTAAAAAAAAATTAAAACTCACTAATTACATACTAACACGTGTTAATATGTTAGAGTACTAGTAGCAGCTTCTTTAAACACTATTTCTTTTTTATTATTAGAAAAAAAACTGGTTAAAAATACAAAAAGTCTCTGCAGCAGCTTCCCTAAATATTCCTCTAAACTATAGAAACACTAAGAGAACCACATCTAGAGAACAAAAAATGATTCTCTTAGTATTATTTTAATATAAAAGGTTTTCTCTTTCCCCTCTTTCCTCTACCATTTATTTTAAACAATTTTTAATTGATTTTTTCTTTCTTTTCTCTTTTTCTATTATTTAATTTTTATAATATTTAAATAATATAAGAATATGATAAGAAAAGCTGCTGTGAAACTTATTTAAATAGGGAAACAAAATATAATTTGATTCTAATGAAAGAAAAGTTTAAGAAAAATTGCTGTTAGTATCCTTATAAAAGAATTGTAATAAGAGAGTATGAATAATTTTAGATACAATATTTTTATCTCACAATAATTTTAACCAATCTTTGGATGTGATTAAAAATAAAAAAAAAATAAAAAAATAAAAGAATTAGTTGAATTACTACGCCAACGTTATCTGCAGTAGCACATAGATACGAACATACAAAGCTGCCGAAATTGTGACCACAAAGCCTCGTATTTTCCTCGTATTTTTTAATTAAATTTAAAATTCATAAAAAAGTTCAGTATCCCACCCATGAGTCCATGACCCAACGCCTTTATCCCCTATATATACCACCAAAGCCCCCACCCCCTCGCAACCAACCCGTTACACCAAACTCACCCTCATTTTACGCTCTCAAATCGAAAGACTGCTTTAGATTACGAAAACAAACATTGTGATTTGAAAAATCTAGGGTTTGGCTGATTGGTAGTGGCTATGAGGTTGAAGGAGGAAGCAATGGTGTGTAGGAACGAGGAGGAGAGGGAGGAGGAGGTGGAGGAAAAGCTGGCCCAGGCCGCCCAGATCCACCACCATAACCAGCAACAATTGCGATGGTGTACGGTAGGGGCTGGGTTGCCTCAGCAGCTGAAGAAGGTGGTTGTGGTTGGTTACGCTCTTACGTCTAAGAAGACTAAGAGCTTCTTGCAGCCCAAGCTCGAACGACTAGCTTGGTAATCACAATTTGATTAATTAATTAATCACTTAATTAACATATGCGGTCAAGAGGGTTTGATTTGATTTGATTAATGCGTTTTATGTGGCATTTGAGTCTATTGGTTGCTATAGTTAAATTATTTCCATCGTTTTATTTGTTCCTTTCGTTTGGTTGGCTAGAAAACGATGGGAATCTTCTGGGAGCGTTGTCCGATTCCAAATGGTTCTAAGATTTTTTTTTTCTTTTTTTATTTTCGTTTTCTTAAAGGATGCTTCAATGAAGTCAAAGTTAATTCGCCTTCTATAATAAAAAACAATAATTCCTTATCGAATTCGTTTTCTAACCTTTTTTTTTTTTTATGCTAGAAATTTTCTGACTTTAATAATATTTTCGGAGCAACTTGATCTGATGGTCTTCGTGATATTCGCATAGGTTTTCTAGCTGATTCGGCATTGTTTAGTTGATAACTGGGCAATATATTCTTGTGCAGGAATAAGGGGATACAATTTGTTGCTATTGATCAAAACCAGCCCCTCTCGGATCAAGGTCCATTTGACATTGTGTTGCATAAGGTCTGTGAATTTTTTGTTTGTAATCTAATTTTTCCTCCTTTGTTATTCAAAAATGATAGGGACGAAGGCTTCTACAAATACTTTATTTGTTGAATCCAATATACATGCATGAATACTTCTCGCTTTCTGCATTTGCACAATACATGATTTGATTAATGTAGGTACTAATCTGACACTATTCCTTTTTTCTTTCTTATCTCAACTACAGTTATCAGGAAAAGAGTGGCGCCGGATTATTGAGGTTGGTTCATTTAGATGTTATCACTTTACGTTGTCTAAACAACTTGTTGATGTTTGAGATTGGTTGCTTTTGAAACTTTGTGCTTGACATATTAATTACTGTGCATCATTATATGAGTAATTATTTTTACCAATGGGGGTATCAGATACTCACTGACAGTGGCTGATGAGAAACCAGATCTTTGATGCTTAAAACTTATTCCTGTCTGACATAATGTGCAGAGTGCTTGCTCTTTGCTGCATCTTGAATCATTACCGAATATTTGAGGTCGAGGCCTCAAGGTTCCAGCAAGTGAGGATGTTTCTTCTCCTATGGCCATCATGCTGATTTGTTCAGGTTTTCTGAAGCCTTTTTCCCAAAAAAAAAAAAGGATTTGTTTGAATGAGTTCATTTTTCAGGGTTAATAGCTACCCCTTTCTGTCAGCTGACTGGCAGATGGCTTAGAGGGTGCTAGTTGATTCAAAAACTGCTTGACTTGCCTTTTAGTTTCACTAACTTTCAAAATCTAGGATTAAGTTTTGTAAATTAACCTTCCTCCGACACTCCTTGGGTTGCTGGATGCAGTGGCTGGTCAAATCTTCATACTTCTAGGCTGCACCAGGAAAACTTGAACTGTTTTCTTCTGGCCAAATGAAGAAGAATCCCTAATTCCACATATCTCCATTAATAATGTCTGAAATGAGACCACTTTTTGAAAGGAGAAGTACCGCTAGATTACAAGGCCATTTGTCCATGTAGTGCAGAGTCATTCCTGCTATAAATGAGTTGTTTCTACTTGTTTTTACTTACCATTAGGCATTTAGGATGAATATAAGTATTAATATCTATAGTAGACAATGTACTGCTATCAATGCCTTCTAGACCTGGACCTACTGGCCATTCCCAATTCTGCAGGACTTTATTGATTCTGTTGAAGTTTTGCATTCTGTTACTAATATTAATCAATAAGATATCACTGTGGTTTGCGATATATTTGATAATTCATCTTTCAGCATCCCCTGTCCCCTTCTGTAGAGGTCCTTTGACGTTCTAAAATATTATGTTTGGGGTGATCCTTGTAATTGGTTGGATTTTTCAATAGCCGTAAGTATTTTGTTCTTATGTCAACTTCAATTTGGCTTTCTGAACTGAAGTTTCTTCTGGGGCTCTAGTGTTTTGCAGTTCTAGAAAGTTGTAAAAGACTAAAAGTCAAATATGTTGCTTATGATAATCAGCCTTGTTTCTTTGTTTGTGTGTTCTGTGTGTGTAATGTAAAAAGACAACAGACATTATGTCCTTTTTCCCCCATTTGGACAAGAATGGTGTCTTCTAGATGCTTTCACAAACTACTTTTGGTGTCTTTGTCATTTTTATTGGATGAGTTTGATCAACATGGTTTATTTAATCTTATTTTTGAAATGTAAGCACAATACCGGTGGTCCTCCCTTCTTACCTTCTATCCATCTATATTTGTAGGACTACAGGCAAACTCATCCAGAAGTAACAGTTCTTGATCCTCCAGATGCCATACAACATTTACACAATCGCCAGTTCATGCTCCAGGCTGTTGCTGATCTGAACTTGTCTGACTCCTATGGTAATTTGTGTTCATTTTCTTAATGTCTCAAGTCCTAGGAATAGTTTTTGTGGCTTGACCTTCAACTGGCAGATTTTATCTCGTTATTTAAGGTTAAATGCTATGTATGGCAACTGAGCCTTTTGCTCTGTGATACTGATGATTAACTATCACGCAGGAAAAGTTGGTGTTCCCAGGCAATTGGTTATCAAGAGAGATGCATCATCCATCCCTGATGCGGTTACCAAAGCTGGGCTGAGATTACCATTCGGTATGTATGTGTTGCGCATGTGCAGTTTGTTATGTGTGCAGCACTCTGTAGGTGGACTGTAGGCTATGCATCAACAGATGGTACTAACTTATCATAGAATTAAATTGTGATTGACATTAATATTATTGTATGTCAAAAAACAATTCTTTTTTCAAAAAAAAAAACAAAAAACAAAAATCCTGAGACTAGCCTATCCTAATTCTGTTATTCTTGTATTTTGGCTGAACTTTTGGGAGAAGTTACTTCCTGGTTACTTGTAGGAAATTGTTGGGAGTGCATTTGTGATGTTAATGTGATGATTTTGCATTCTCATATCTGTTTCAGTTGCAAAGCCATTGGTCTCCGATGGAAGTGCAAAGTCACATGAATTATCACTTGCTTATGATCAAAACTCCCTTCAGAAACTTGAACCTCCACTTGTTCTTCAGGAGTTTGTTAACCATGGTATGAGATTGCAATGTTTGTGTCTTAGTGCCTTTACAGTTGCCACAAACATGTTATAATTTCTAAATTGTCGTTCCTTTCATGCCTCTAGGAGGTGTTCTCTTCAAGGTATATATAGTTGGTGAATCCATAAAGGTGGTCAGACGTTTCTCTCTGCCTGATGTCACTAAAAGGGAGCTCTCCAAAAATGCTGGTGTCTATCGTTTTCCAAGGGTTTCTTGTGCTGCAGCTTCAGCAGATGATGCAGATCTGGACCCTGGTGTCGCTGGTGAGCTGGCCTGTCTGGAAAACTGTTATTTCTTACATTTATCCGATTTTTTTTATTTTTTTATTTATTTTTTCAAATATCGTGTGTTTCATTATGGGTTTGGTTTGCATTGTTAAAATTATGGATAAAGAAGTTTCCGGTTAGTGGCTGGAGAGGATGATTGGATTGGTTGAGCCTTGGAGCCACTTTGCCCTCCATATCGGGTTTTGTCTTTAGTGCAATCTTGGTGATGTAAAAGGGGTTGTGCTCAAGGCATCAACAGTGACATTGAACTGTGTTCAGGTCTTGAAAGTTCAGTTCTAGGCTATTGCTATGAGGACTTTGGCAGAGCCTCTCTAATATATTTGACTATTGTTTCCCCCGCAGAGCTTCCCCCACGACCTTTGCTCGAGAGACTTGCAAAGGAACTTCGCCGTCGACTGGTAGCTTTAGTCATTTTCTGTCTTGATTCCATAGCAGCACACATATCTATATATTACTTATACCTACTTTGTGATTGTTTTTTAGGGACTCCGACTGTTCAACTTGGATATTATCCGAGATCACAGCAGCAGAGATCATTTCTATGTCATTGACATTAATTATTTCCCTGGTAAGCGAACCTTCCTTCTTCATATGAAGTGATATCTCTCAGTAGTTAACCCCCAAATTTTATTCAAACGCATCATGCTAATTTTAGCTCTTCTTTGATGGGTACAACTATTTCTCATCCAACTCCTTTTTTTTTTCTAAAATTGATGAATTTTGTTAAACAATTATAACATTGCAAAATCATGGAGGCTTGTCTGAGTTCTTTGGCACCTGCGCAGGGTATGGAAAGATGCCAGAATATGAGCACATATTCACAGATTTCCTTTTGAGCCTGACGCAAGGCAAGTGCAAAAAATGATCATGCTAGAAACTGTTAAGTAGCCCGTTGTGGATGGAACCAAGTAGCACTCAAAAGGGAGAAATATCCTCTCACCTCAATAAGTTATCTGCAGAAGAAAGTGGCACTCTCACCCCAAGTACAAGGCTTCCTGCTTAACCTGCTACCACGTATAGGGTGTTGTGTGATTCTTGGCAGCGGCTGGCGGTGGCAGAGGGAACATACCAAGTGTAAATGGTCCAGACCTTTAACTTAAGTAATTATCTACTGTCTGGCAGGATATGTTTCCAACTTTCCATTTAAAGCACCCAACTTGTACAAAGTTCAAGAATCCAACTTTTAGGCAGTTCTCATGAATCTAACTAAGTTGTTGTTCTTGATTCTTTTTTGTCTACCAAATATTTCATGCTAGTAATTTGGTGATATAAGCAGTAGGCGAAAATGCACAATGTTAGATGTCCTAGCTTTTTTACATCTTTCTATTTGATAGAAAGGTGAAAGAAGCTGAGATGCTGAATAAGAATTTTTGCCATTCTATAGTTAGTACCGACCTCTGTTTGATAGTTTTTTGGAGTGCCCTTTTTTTCTTGGAAAACCTTTGTGAACTTTCACACTTTTTGAAATGATATCCGACAAAATATAAAAACTCTCAATTTCATTTATTGGTGTTTTTCTTTTCCGGAAAAATTTTAACTTTCACGTTTTTTAAAATAACATTCTCAAAGTATAAAAACTCACAATTTTGTTTATTAAACTTCTAATTTTTTTTTAATTTCTCTCATTCATTAGATAAATCCTAATAAATAAGTGTCAAAATTTTCTTTTTATTTTTTTAGGAACAAAAAAATTGCAAAAGTTTAAGCGTTTGTTCGGATTTAATAAAGTTTACAAAAAATATTCATGCCTTAGTATTTGAAAATTTTATATATATGTATTTAAAAGAATAATTTTTAAAAAATTTTGTTAAGATTTAATAGAAAATTTTAACCGGTTGAAATTAAAATATGAATGCATTAAATTGAAAGTTTTTAAATTTTAGAAATCGTTTCAAAACGCGTAAAATTTTTTTAAAAAAAAAAAAAAAATTATTTTGGGTGCTCAATAATTTTAAGGTTTTTTTATTTTTTATGGTCGGAAAAGGACGCCATCTACTACTCTACAGAACCCTATTGCACTGCAATAAAGTGAGAAAGTTTATATGATGCCTACCTGTTTAGGCAGATATTTGTGCAACGCGAGTAGAAAGGATTTGAGTTGTCTAAGCATCTATCCGAGTAGATGGAGCCCGGACTGTTTGGATATGCGTTCGAACAAGTAATAATGCCAATCTAGGGTATAAAGCCTGAACAAACTCTCACATGAATTGCACTATTTCACTCGATTTAAATCCAATCTTCTCTACTTGTGGCATGCACCATATGATGCACATATTGTCAATTCAATCTAATTGATGGAGAATGGAAGGAGCAGTGGCTGCACTTTCCCTCAAAACATTTGAATAAGATTAAAACAAACAGATGGCATGCACTAATCACCTTCCAAACCGACTCACCCATCAAGCGTTAAGCAAAAAGCATTTCATTAAATTAATCAAACCCATAAGCAAAAACATCAGACAAACCTTCAAAACAAAAAGAAACCACCATAAACACTTCAACTCAGAACAACAACAGACTACTACTCAGCTGTCGGCGGAGAGGGAGGAGGAGGGGCAACAGCTACTTGTAAACCATCGCCGGACCCAGAAGAGGCCTCAAGCGTCCAGTCAGGAGGTAAGGGCGGCAATGGAGCGTACACTGTGGGTTTCCGCTTTATGTCCCATGCCTGTGACTTACGCGGCCTCGTCTTCCTGTGGTGCGCCGTCGCCTTTTTCTGTGGCCTCGACGAGCACTCTATCACCAACCCACCGCCGCCGCCAGTCCACGGGGCTGTCTTGGTCCCACAATTCTTCAACAGCGTGGGACCACTGGTACTCGGCACCACCAAGACGCTCGAGCCGAACATACCGGAAATCGACATGCTTTTCTCTGTGACAAAACTATTGAGTCTCGGTCTCTGAGCGTGTCTGATAACTGATAAATGGGTTGCTGTGGACCTTTCGATTGGGATGACATACATTATCTTTGCACTCGTGTGCGATTTCCCAAAGTAGCCTTGGATCTTGTTGGGCCTGCCACATAGGTCACTTGGTCCACTAGATCCCTTTCTCTTTGGGCCTAATTTTCAGCCCCATCCGCATATACATATACCTCTCCACATTGTTCCATAAATATGGACTTCTCTCGAATTTTCGTCTACTCTAAAGTATCCTATGTAAAACAAGCTGCTTGCAAACTGTTGCTAGAGATATTATAATTTTTTTTATAAATTAAATATCAACATTAAAATGTAAAATGTAAATTGTCATGTGATGGTTTAAATAAAACTTTCTATGCTTATAAACTGATATAACAGTTCACATTTTATAAAAAAAATGCGTGTTATTTTAATTTATAAAAAAAACTTGTAGTAAAAACTAAAGATTTTCCAAAGTTTGGTGATCACACATGTTGACAAAACTACCAACGATCAACTGGTTTTCTTTTTCTTTTTTTTCCTTTTTTTAGAGAAAAAAAATTATGTTGTTGGCATGTCAAAAATAATTGCCAATAGAGATGCATATATGGGTTGGCACGCACATTTAGATAAGACAAATCTTATAGGTAAGGGTATGGTCCGTATGGGGATAAACAATCTCATCCTAAAAGCAATCTTAAAATGATTTTATTTTACTTAAAAATTATTTATATTTTCATCATATCATTATTTATTATTTAAAAATATAATAAATATTGAAGCGATAAATGATAAATATGACAAGTAATAATATGAAAAAAATTCTAATAAGTTAATAGAGAATTGTTACACATCATTCATCTACTTATTTTTTGCCATTATTTTTACAAATTTACTATTAAATTTATAGAATTCACATGATAAATTTAATAGTAAATTTGCCTATTTCTTATACAAAGATAGGGATAAAAAAGGAAAAGGTTTGTATACCTTCTAAAGGTTTTTTTAAGGGTTCTTCTAGAATTTTTCTTTGATTTTTTAATTAAATTGAGGTCCACCTCTCAATGAAAGGTGTGCCCCAATTTAATTAAAAAAAATCAAAAAAAAAATCTAGAAGAATCCTTAGAGAGATCTCTAGAATGTGCTCTAACAAACCCTAATAAAAAATGAGCAATGAATGATTTCTATCAATTTTTTGATTTAATAGAATAGTTAATAAGATTTACAGATAAGATCAAGTTTTAAAGATCTAACCCATTGTCTTTTTTTTTTTTTTTTGTATGTGTGTTTTTTTTAAGGGAAAAATACAAAATTGGTCATTGTGGTTGATTTAAATTACAAATCACTCCCTATGGTATAAGAAAAAACTCATAAGTCCTTGTGATTGGCCAAAATAACAAATCAATCCCCTAAAGCAAATTTTCGTCAATTATTTTAACAGAAACTGTTAGTTTGTTACGTCAATCATTTTAACAATAACGCGCTACTCTATTGGTTTGATGTTATAGACTAACGGTTTTTGTTAAAATGACTGACAAAAATTTGCTACAGGGAGTGATTTGTTATTTTAGCCAACCACAGGGACCTCTGAATTTTTTTTTTATACCACAGAGAGTGATATGTAATTTAAACTAACCACATTGACAAATTTTACATTTTTTCCTTTTTTTAATGATTCTAACCCCATTTTTGAAAGACCGTACATGCATGGACCGAACTACGTATAGGGGGGTGGGTGGGTTTGGTTGGGTTATGGGCCTATGGCCCCCTTATTTTTCAATTTTTTTCTCTTAACTTTTTTATTACTTTAAATAATATATGCATGGATGGATTTTTAAACTAAAAATTCAGCTCGACTCTTTATTCATACTTTAGCCATCAAGTAAAAAATATGCTTCTTTTTATGCATTATTAAATAAAAAATGTTAAAAATTATATTTTTATTTTATAATTAATTTATAATATTAACATGACAGTTTTAATTAATTTTTAAATCAATCATTTTTTTTTAAAAAAAAAAATAAAACTAATTAAAACTAATAAATTAACGTTGTGAGATAATTATAAAATAAAAATATAATATATAACCTAGCTCATATTAAATACATAAGATATGGGGTATACAACTTAAAAAATGTAAAAATATGTACATCACTAACGCTTCTGAAGATTAAAACAGCAAAATCTCCAATATTTATCAATATTCAAAAACCCCCATTAGCCCTTAGCCTGATTTGGCCAACTTGAAGCCAGTCTTCCAAACCGCCTTTCAAATCTGTGGACGACGCAGCAAACGAAGTTCCCATGCCACCCAGCCCCATTCCTTAGAAATAATTTTTTAAAAAAATAAAATTAAAAAATTAAAGCCTACTATAGCTCTTCAAGCATTGCATTTGCATGACATCAGTATGACATGAGAGAGCTGAAACTACGAAAGCCCGGATCAGGGTTGCCAAAAGAATTCACTCCGCCACGTGTCAAAAAGCGAGGGTACCCCACTAGGGTTATCCAGCGTCGTCACGTCTACACCCTCTGATTATCTGGGGGGGCAAACGTACACATCGCACGGCCATCATATACTCGCCTAACGACACCGTGAATGGAGTAGGACCCACGGGTCCCGGGTTTGCATACTCTACAAACGAGCCACGTGCCGACGATACAGTGTGTCAACATGCAGAGGAGCCTGAGACTCTGTATAGGTGGATAAACATTTGTTGCCAATTCACAAGGGGAATTCGGTCATTAAACAACAAATAGAATTGTTAAATAACAATAAAAAAAATAGAAATAGGAGGCTGTGGTCCTGTGGAGCCATATAATAAACAAACTTATGTAATTGGTACAAAAGATTTCTTAGAGTTATTATGTTTTTTTTTAAAAAAAAAAAAAATTTATGAGTTTTTGATATATGGTAATTACTATATTTATTTAGAAAAATGTTATTTCTCAATCTCCTATTTATTATTTTTTAAACCAATTATTAAATTTGTAGGACTAAGACTCACATGTGGTTGGTTTGAAAAAAAAAAAGAAGATTAATGGAAGATGAAGAAGTAATATGTCTCATTTATTTATATTTTGAAAATAATAATTCATTGGATTAAGATTAAAGTATTGTACGAAATACAATAACTCTAATATTAATTGTTTGCTTTAAATGATTCGCACAAGATATAACAATTCATAAGTGAGAAAAAGGGGATACGTGCCAACCTCATAAATGTTCTAATTATTCATTTTGATTACTGTAATAGTTTGATCACCCTCAATCGTCAAGTTGGAATAGTTGAAAGGGATGATTCGACCATCGCTTTGACTTTATTTCTCTTTCTTATATGTTGTGATCATATAGATGTTTACCATTTTTTCTTTGTCATATAAAATTAAAAAAATGCTTTTTAACATTTTTCAATATCATTTTTTTACATTTTCTCACAAAGATTGATTTTGCTTTTTTGTTTTGAATTTTTTTTAAAAATATTGAAGGTAGGCTTGTCATATAGGACAAAAATGCTGAAAAATAGTATTGAGGAAGCATTCCTCAATAAAATTAGATTTATAAAATCTATTCTACACCCTAAATTCAAATGGAGGAAATGCAAGTTCATCAGTTGAATTAAACTGTTTGAATTAAAATTCTTGTACTACATGAAATACCCTATTTATCGTATAGCGGTATGGGCAATTCCGATTGTAATGACAAAAATCTAAATTTGGAAAAAAATATATATATATTTGACAAAATATCCTTAAAAATTCCAGATAGAAATCCTAGTTAGTTGGTAAGCTCGGTGAGGCGGGACCTCAGATAGCGTCAACTTCTATCCCACTGGCAGTAAGCTGCCAGGCTGTACACAGCTGTCTTCCAACCCCTCCCCAAAAACCCAGCCTGTTCGCAACTAATTCTCTTCCTTATTCAAACCCCCTGACGTCAAACTCAGAAAATCCTTTCAGCTCTTCATTCCCGTTTCACCACTTGGATAACAAAAAGGGCAAGAAAATTGAAAGAAGGCAGGATTTGGTGCTGTTGGCAACTGCGCAATGCGCTTAGACTGAAGGGAAGCTACAAATTTTTACTCACAACGTAGCTATGGATCCCTGTCCTTTCGTGCGCCTCACCGTTGGGAATCTGGCTCTCAAGATCCCTGTGGCGTCCAAACCCGCTCGCTCCGTCGTTCACCCGACGTCGTCGCCCTGCTTCTGCAAAGTCAGGCTCAAGAACTTTCCTCTCCAAACCGCCGTCGTTCCGTTCATCCCGCCGGATAATCAGTTCCCGGACGGCCACGTCCAGACCATAGCGGCTACTTTTCACTTGAGCAAGTCCGATATCGAGAGGCTCTCCGGGAAGCACATCTTCGCCGGAAAACTATCCGTGAAGATCTCGATCTTCACCGGCCGGAGAGGCACCACTTGCGGTGTCAGCTCCGGGAAGCTGATCGGGAAGGTGACGGTTCCGTTGGATCTGGCGGGAACGGAGTCTAGGGCTTGCACTGTGTTCCACAACGGCTGGATTTCCGTCGGCAAAGAAGCCAAGAGCTCGTCCGCGCAGTTCCATTTGAATGTGAGGGCAGAGCCCGACCCGAGGTTCGTGTTCCAGTTCGACGGCGAGCCTGAGTGTAGTCCGCAAGTGTTTCAGATCCAAGGCAACATTAGGCAACCGGTTTTCACTTGCAAGTTCAGCTTCAGGAACACCGGTGACCGGACTCAGAGATCCAGGTTAGTTAGGGTTTTTCTTTTCTTTTTTCTTTTTCATTTTGCGGTTGCTTTTAGCTAAGGTTTTAGATTTCAGATGATTCTTCATGCTTGATTCGTGTTTCCTCTTTTGTTCTTAGTACGAATTTAAAAAATGACCGTAACTATTCATCCAAACAAAAAAAAATGACTGCAATTGAATCTCCTCCCTTGCGTTTTTGGTAAAGGCATTAAAGCTTGCTCAAAATGTACGATATTGCTTACTATGAATTCCACTTTTCGTACAAGTGTATGCCTTTACTCTTTAAAGAAAAAACTCCGAAAGCTAAAGCTGAAGATTATGATACATGTTCGTATTTGAAACCCTATCATCTTAACTTAATGCTTCACAGAGACTCTAATCCACATTAAAGCTTGAGTACCAACTTTAATTACCCTTGTTTGCGAGCTTTGAGAAAGTTTTTGTTATAAATTTCAATCTTAAATGTTTATTCTTTACCTGTCACGTTGTTCAGATCGATGCAATCGGAGGCAGGCAGTGCTCGGAGCTGGCTGAGCTCGTTCGGTAGCGAGCGAGAGCGACCAGGAAAGGAACGAAAGGGATGGTCAATCACGGTCCACGATCTCTCCGGTTCGCCGGTCGCCGCCGCGTCAATGGTCACACCCTTCGTGGCCTCCCCCGGTTCGGACAGGGTCAGCCGGTCCAACCCCGGCTCGTGGCTCATACTCCGCCCGGGGGAGGGTACCTGGAAGCCCTGGGGCCGGCTCGAGGCGTGGCGCGAGCGGGGCGGCTCCGACGGCCTCGGCTACCGCTTTGAGCTTGTTGTCCCGGACACGGGCGCGGCCGGTATCGTGTTAGCCGAGTCGACGCTGAGCTCGCACAAGGGCGGGAAGTTCCTCATCGACTTGGGCTCCGGCTCGAACGGTCGAGCCACACCGGGAAGCGCCGGCTCGCCTGGTTGCAGCCCGAGGAGCAGCGGAGACTACGGCTTCGGCCTGTGGCCGTACTGTGCGTACAGAGGGTTTGTGATGTCGGCGCGCGTGGATGGCGAGGGAAAGTCCCAAAGTAAGCCCAGCGTGGAGGTGAGCGTGCAGCACGTGACCTGCACAGAGGACGCTGCCGTTTTCGTGGCTTTAGCTGCAGCCGTTGATCTCAGCTTGGACGCTTGCAGGCCCTTCTCTCAGCGCCTCAGGAAAGAGCTGTGCCAGCCACAGGATTCGATTGTTTAGCCGTTTTTATTTTTTCCTGATTTTTAATTTTAGTTTTTAGTTTTTAGTTTATTGTGAGTGGGGTTTTACGATGAATTTTTGGATTCCATTGATGGGAGTGGGAGCCTTTTCAACTAACAGACAATCTACAGACTGTACAGTGAGAGAGAGTAGACAGGGCACGCTTTGTTTTTACTTGTGTGGCTTGTTCATGTATTTTTTTTTTTCTTTTTCTTTGTATTTTGGGTGAAAAAACAACATGGAGTTGTTTTTCAGATAATTTTTAGCCGCCGACTCTAAAATCTCGTTTTTATGATTAATGAGCTGGAAACTTACGTCAATTGTTGATTAGATTTTTCCCATCTTGTGGTTCATGATGCAATTTCAATACCTTAATTAGTTTTTTGATTAATTGGGATAGAACATACTGGATGAAGTTTTTCTCTTCTGTTTTTTTTCCCAAACTGGTTAGATTTTTTTTTTTAAAAAAAAGAGTCTATTAAACTGAAATGTTATCTAAAAGTTCTTTTGACTTAATTTAGAAGAAATTTTTGTCTATTTTTAAATTTTATGTGCATTTGTGTTATAAAGAATGTGAGCGTCACATATAAATTACATGTTATTAATAGATTAAAATTGAAAGAAAACATTTTAAAAAAAAAACCAGATGAATTATTTTATTTGATAAACGTTTAATTTGGATTACGTGAGCATCGAGGAAGCACAGAAAGGTATTTGATGATTACGGTGCAGATGAGCGTGCACGTAATGAGTGAATGTGGGTGTTAATTGAGTTTATTGTACTTCATTGGTGAGAGAAAAGTGGAGTGTAGCTGTAATTCGCTTTTATGAGCGCTTAGGTATCCGCGCACTTTTTCGCCAGCTTGTGGATGACGATCAGCTTGATGCTGTAGTTTTTACCTCGATGCAAGCTGTTAAATACTAAGGGCCTAGATCAATGGAAAAAATTTCAGTTGATCTAGGCCTTAATTTTTTTACAGCTTGCATGCCTGTAGTAAAAATTACAGCAATGCAAGCCTCATCCGTGGAATGCATGGCGCAGATTCATGGTGTGGTTTGTTGCTATCACTTCTGACTTAATTGCAGAATTACTCCCATGAATTAGATGGTACTTTTTAATTTATTTTTCTTTTAAATGCAGTACAATTTTTACATAAAATGATCTTGAACAGATTTTGCCTGTTGTTTCCTACGATGTTTTGTTGTTTAATTTTTTTGGTTTATCTTTGATTTTTTTTTTTGGAGACTAAAAAAATAGAGGTTGATTAGTGCACTACATTATCTGAATTTTTTTTTTTAAAAAAAAAATTAAAGATATACAATAAGTATTTATCTTCTTAAACTAAGAAAACATTTATGATAAAAGTAAAAGTGGTTCCTTGAACATTATTTTAATATATATATATATATAAAAGATTATCCTTTAACAATTATTTGAAACAATATTTAATGTTTCGGACATAATTATAATTTTTTATATGGAGGGGCCAAAGTATGAATGCGAGGTTAAATTTATTTTTAATAATGGCTAAGCCCAATTTTTAAGTCTAAAAATACACATATTTAACTTAATAAAAAAAAATTAATAGAAAATTTAAAAACCAAGGGGGCCTCTTGGTCTATACATATTACATGGGTCCGTCATTGTTTAAATGGTTTCTCTTTTATTTATTATTTAATTTAAATAATATTTAAATAATATAAAGAAATGATAATGTAAGTTATTATAGAGTTTATTTAAATAAGAAAATAAAAAGTAGTTTGGTTCTCGACATTTAAATAAGGGAAATGCTATAGTTACCAAAATGATGTGTCGCTTATTTATTGGCATCACTAGTATCTTGATTAATTGTTTTGATTTTCTTAAATGAATAAGCACCATATCATTTTAATACTCATCTATTGGTAAAAGATTTGATACATTTCTCTCAAATAATCAAACTTCATGGACTAATTTAACAATTTTTACTTTTTTCACAAATGAAAATTTTAATAAAACAATGTTCTAAATCTAAAACGTATTCATAAAAAGCACTAAAAGTGGCTTTTTTTATATTTTTTTTAAGAGAAATGATTATTTGTTGGAAAAGTAAAAATTGTTAACTTGGTTGGTAAAGTTTGATTCATTTTCAAGTAGTTTTTTAGGGTTTAAAATGTGACAAATCACTTTTTGTGATACCCTGATAAATGATTATTTCCATACAAATTTTGATTAATTTTTGTTGGGTCATTGTGAACTTATGAATCTATTCTTAAAAATATGAAAAAAAAAAAAAAAAAAAATTAAAATAAAAATATAACGACATTTAGGAATGGTCTGCCACTCTCAAATTCGGCCAAAGAAGGTAGCCAACCACCCTCCGGTCTCGTTTTATTTTTTTAGACTAAATCTATAATTTCACAATGATTTATATAAAAATATTGGCTGAATTTCTACTGAATGAATTATTTATCATGTAAAAATATCATAAGTAGTGATTTATCACCTTTAAAACATTTAGGTTAACTTCCTTTTTTTTCTTTTTAAGCAAAAAAGTAAAATTATTCACAGGCAACTTAAAAACTTAAAACATAAGACATTGACAAAATATTTAAAATTATTTTAACCTTTATATCGTATTAAAAATTAAATAAAAAAAGTAAAAAAACATGTCCAATTTATTTTCCGTTGAGGGGACCAAATCGCTTTTGATTCGGACCCCAAAAGGTACAATAATAAATTACGTAGCAGTTAGGGCCTAGGGGAAAAGGAAAATTAAAAGTGCGACAAATTTGTCAGTGGGGTGCTATGGAGTCTAGGGTGATAATAGTACATTGTAAAATACTGGGGGCCAGAACAGTGCCACACCACAAACAGACTTGCCTTGGGGACTACAATTCTGACGTAGTTGTCCATGACTTTTGAGTTTCCTCTATTTTCAACCATATGAATTAATTAACACGAGTGAATGTGACATACTTTTGCGTAAATTGAGTTTAGATATTTAAAGCTTAATTAGATTTGACCCCTAATATTAGATTTAGGACTTTATTTGTTATTATTATTATTATTTTAAAAAAATATTAACAAACAATCTAAAATATAAAATACACTTAAAATCAAAAAAATAAACATTATATTTATATTACATCAAAATCCTTTCTCAAATCAAAAACAAAAATTACTTCTCAAAACACATTAATAATTAGAGTTTTTAATTTCGTGTATGACCTATTTGCTCCCCATCTTAAGTTTCTTGTTTTTCTGGGTTGGTCTTTGACTTTATTGTTGTATTTTGTTGGTGTATGTGTGACGGTGTAAGTATATGCATGAATAGGATTGTAATCGAGTCAAGCTTTAAGATTTTCAGTTCGGCTCGTTTAAGAAAATACTTAAACGAGCCAAGCTTGAGCCGGGCTTAGAAACCCTAGCTCAAGCTCAGCTCGTTAGACAATACTCGAACTCGAGCTCAAGCTCGCGAATTATTGAGTTCGATTAAAAGGCTTTGACGAATCGAGCTCGAGCTTGATAAAAAGACTTTTCGAACCTTAAATGGACCAACTATGCTCATTTAAGACTTATCGAACCTTAAATGAGCAGCTCGGCTCATTTAAGGCTTTTCGAGCCTTAAATTGGCAGCTCGGCTCATTTATTAAGTTATAATATACTTATAACCTATTTTAATTAATTGATTTATTAACTTAATGGTATTAGTTTAATATATGTTAATAATATATATTGTTCATTATAATACTAATCATTTAATTTGAAACTATATTAATAGCATTGCTAAGTATATAATGATAATGAATCAATGATATAAATTATAATGATTAAACCTAACAAAGTTTTATCTTATTCCTATTATTATTTGATCTAGTGTTTATATAATTATATGGCATAAGTACAATGTTCGATAACTTAGATCATATGATAATGATAATGAATCAATAATATAAATTATAATGACTAAACCTAATAAATTTTTATCATATTTCCATTATCATTTGATTTTTAGTGTTTATATAATTATATGGCATAGGTGATAAGTACAATATTAGATAACTTAAATCATATGATAATGATAATAATAAATCGGTTTATTCGAGCCTTAAACGAGTAAGGCTCATGAGCCTTAAACGAGCCGGTCTATTTGAGCCTTAATGAACCAGGCTCGCGAGCCCCTATCGAGCTTGGTCGGGCGAGTCGGGTATGTATCACTAACTAATCGAGCGGACTTTTATAGTAATGAGCGGGTTTGTACTGTACTAAGCTCGAGCTCGAGTCGAGTTTAACTAAGCGGGTATCGAGCGCGCTCGCGAACAGGCGGGCTCATTTACAGCCCTAGCCATGAGTAATGACATTAGGCTTAAAACATTCATATTCGGCTAACAAATGTTATTTTGGCAGTCAAGATATAAATTTGAGTAAAAATATAGAATTATTTTAGTCCAAAAATTGTTAAATTGCTATTGTACTCACCAAATTTGGTTAGAACTGTAGCTCACCAAACATTGAAAAAAGAAAAAAAAAACTTTTTGAGTCCTGATAAAATATGCATATGACTTGTAATGTAGATGCTTTAAAAAAAAAAAATCAAATCAAATATGAAAGGTGGATAACTAGAATGAGAGTGATAGGCAAGTGATTTAGAAAAGTGAATAATTTTTTTTAAAAAAAAAGTTTTTTTTTTTTTTTAATTCAATTGAAGAAGAAATTTACTGCTCCCTTTGTTGCCGCTACTAACCTTCTCGTACAAATATATGTGGTGTCAATTTGTCAACCACGTTAACATATCGCTCTTTCTAATAAGCGAGGCCATTTCCTTTTAATTTTTTTTTTTCTGTGGTTTTTAAATTGAAAATATTTGAATTCAAATCAAACGTGTAGTGGGTTACAACTACTACGAAATTAACATCGTGTGTTCATTTTTTTTTTTTGTCGTTAAAAAAGTAAGGAATAGTTAACTAACTAATGAATGCATTATATAATTTCCATCTTTATCGGTAATTGTACCTAATTAATGGATGGATTGGCATCCATCTACTATCAATTTGCTAGTTTTTTTTTATAAGCAATATTGGGGAAAAGGGGAAAAGATCAATTTGCTAGTTAATAGGTTAGTTTATGGAATTTAGACTTATCCCCCCCAAACAAACAAAAAAAAGGAGAAAAAATTGTGTAGTCAAGTATTTTTTTATTGACAAAGTTTTTTTTTCAAATTGATAAGAAGAATTTTATTAAACTGATATTTGTCTTTATAGTATATGATTCTCATATATATTTTTAACAATTTTTTTTTTTTAAAATGTGAATTATATGCTCTAAAAATATATATTACTTTAATAAATTGGATTGAAATAATTTCTTTCAATCTAGTTTGGTTGAAACTTTGTCATTCTTTTATTCTTATTTTAAATTGGGTGGCAATTTGTGTTCGATGTCGTATCTAAAAGCACTAGTATCAAATGCTCTATATCTTGTTTATTTCCTTAAATATATAATTTTTTTTTTTTTTTAAAAAAACTACAGAACACACATATGCAGCAAATGCCATAAATGACTAATTCCCTTCCCCAAACCATTTGATAGCTACAGTGCTACCTAATACATTATTATAAAGCTCTAAAAAACAACATGCTCTCTCTCCTCTCTTATCTCACGTCTCCTAATCCCATTTATTCTTCCTCTCAAAGCACCCAAGCACTCCATCTCCCTTGTCTCCTCAAAATCTTATTTTTTCACAAAATCTTCTACCAATAAAATTCAACCACAAAATCTAGCAAAATGTTCTACTCAAAAATTGATGTTGAGAAGATCGTCGACTGTGTCATCTCTTTCAAGTTGGCAATGTTGAATCGTCCCTTATCTCAAATTTCAATGGAAGAGAGAGAGAGAGAAAATGCAGGAGATAGAGAGAGAGCAAAACCCATAAATTAATGGAGGAGGGAGGGAGAGAGAGAGAGAGAGAGAGAGAGAGAGAGAGAGAAGA
>FXXK01000829.1:89154-102028 GCA_900184695.1 Betula pendula | reverse complement strand
GAGAGAGAGAGAGAGAGAAGAAAAGCAAAAAAAACAAAAAGTAAAAGTAAAAAAATTATTTTAATGATATAGAAAAAAATTAAAGGAATTTGATATAGTGTGTTTTTTTTTATAAGGAAGTAAAAAGTAATTTTATTTCCTAAATTTAAGAAAAATAATTAGGCATATGATATTAATGCTCTAAAAGCATAAATATACAAGACTATATAAATCAACTATAATCAAACTCATTTAATTAAATAAGATAAAATTTCTTAATCTAATTTCATATTAAATATGTGTCGAGTTTTTGAACCATGTCAAAATTATCGGTCCTACTTACAATATGCCTACATATAGTTCATATTGCTAATGTCAACAAAATGGGATGTATCTATTCTGGTTTCCAACAATTTGTAGAACCTCTTGCGCTTGAGCATTAGATCCAAAGCAAGGCTCCAAAACTTGGATGTTGAGGCCACATTGTAAATACATGCAAGGACACTCCAAATATTAAAAAGATGAAAATAAAATAAAACGTGTTTAGAGTATTTTAAACGTGAAGAAATGACAGCTTTAACAACATGTTCCTTGCCTGAAAATCAGTTCATGACAGCGTTACATGTGCCTCTCAGAATCTGCCTCGTTAAATCCAAGATCAGTTCATGAATGTATTTGAACAACGCACGAAATGTTTGTGAATAAGAAGCTAATATTGGCATTGAGAACTGAGAAAAACACCTAGGATCCATCTTGTGATGGGTCACGTGCGACATTGCATTTAGGATATGGATCTAGTGCAAGTATAGCTAGAAAGAAAACTCTAGTCGTTTTTATGTTATTTTAAAATTAATGTGATTTTTAAAATTATTATTAAATTAAAATTTAATAATAATTTATTACAAATTTAATAATAATTTTAAAAGCAACATCAATTTTAAAATAACATAGAAAATATATAGGTCTTATTTCTATTATTATTTATTGTTGGGGATAAAATATCATAATGGGTCTTATTCAAGATATGCCAATCAAATATAGATTGCTGAGTGGGTATCACCATGATTATGAGAATTTCTTTAAAAGAGGAATACATATACTATGAAATCAAGGACTGCAATATGCTACAGAGACCACTACACATAGTGGACCCATAATCTAGCTACAGAAAACCCCATAAAAGAGGAGACAATACATCAGGTAAAGAGACGGTTAATCTCCTAAAGACCATAACTCATTACTCTATTCTCACTCTAAAGATTTATGCTAACTTAAGCATCGGAGTGTCATCGGTCCAAGAATCGGCGATCAATGGTGACGCTTTGTCTCTTTTGCATATTGCTCATCACTAGCCAAGTCGTAAAACTGTTCTAACACTTATAATAGTAAGTAAGGACGAGCCAAAACTTTTAGTGTAGAGGAGTCATACTTAAAAAAGTTTTGGTGGGCCCCAAGCCATAAGGAGGCTCCGTCCCTGGTGGTAAGTTTATGGTTTGGCTCTACCTGCTCAAACAATTTAAATACATGTTCGAACAAGTGAGGCTAAGACTGTCAGACACCTATTAAAACAAGTGCGACCTATTTATGTTTTCACATACTATTGTTTATTGCACTGTTATAGGACAGTACACAGGAGTATTACATTTATAAACTATTTATGACATTTGTGAGTCTGTGACAGTTAACTGTTTGGCTTGTCTGCACCAACCAACTCGTACAGCTGCTGGGCCTGGTTAATGACGTCTAAAAGCTTAGATCGAGGGATAATTTGCGAAGTACTGCATTTAGGTTTTCCAAATGTTAGACCTGATGCCCTAAAGAATATTGGGCCTTAGTCAAGTTTAATGTTGTGGGCTACTAGTGCAGATATAAATCACCAATGGGCCTACTCAAACAGCCCACTGCATCAACAAATAACTCGACAGTTGAAAAGATAGCTGCAACTCGCCATGTGGCATTCATCAAACACCATGACAACCTCGAGGGAACGTCAGATTAAAAGGGTTACCACACTCAGAAAACATGTATTTTCCTCCTCTCTTAACAATTTTTTTTTTTAATTTTTAATTTTTTACGCTTTTTTCTGAAATATTTTATTAATCTAAGCATTGGATGCTCTCATTTCTCGAGGGCCAGCAATTTCTCCGTGGCCTTTTATTTTTTATTTTATTTATTTTTTGCAAATAACCCGTCGTCCAGTCCAGTCCAGTCCAGTCACTCTTACAAAATATGTTAATTTAATAAAAATGGTCAATAGGAAATTTGGAGGAAAACTTCAATCGCAATAGGTTGAATTTCATAGTCCAACGACCACCTGACCTACAAGGCTCATATGCCTGGACCGCCTGGTAAGCTTGGGGATAAGCTTGGAACATTTAAAACACAAACGTGAAAACAAATACACGAACGATTAACGAAAGGAAAGGAAACGAAAGGAGAGGAAAAGAAAGGCAAAGCAAAAAAATGAAGGCGTTAGGATGGTGGCTGATGATAGTGGGTTCACTTCGCTTAGCCTCCGTTTGGTTCGGCTTCTTCGACATCTGGGCTCTTAGACTCGCCGTCTTCTCCAAAACCACCAGTCAGCTCTCTCTCTCTCCCTCTCTCTATAAATCTTTTTTCTTTTTGTTGTTGTTAAATAATATATTTCGTCTAATGTATCTTTTCAATTTTAGTTCCTGTTATTAGATCGCAATCACACACCAATGTTATCTTCGTTGACCCAAAATGAAAAAAAGAACTAGATTTTGTTCTTATCTAGCTAAAAATCCGATACACAGTTTTCAATAAGAGCACCCACTCCCATAAAGGGATTGCCAGCAAAAACGATGACAAAAACGATGGATTTTTGTCAAGGAAAAGGTTGATGTGTTCTGGTGAACCCTGGGGACAATGTACTAGATTTGTGGGTGCATGTCGGGTTGTGTACCTCAAGCTAGAGATCTGCATTTAACTTCAAAGAAAAGAATAGGGGGTGGCAGATCCCAAAGTTTTGGATCTTTCTTATACTTAACGCTTTGGCCGATAAAATGGGGTTCATGGTTTGCATATTAAAAGCCAAAATCTATGTATATTTTTGGCTTTTGAAACAAAGAAAAGTAGTATGAGAAATGTCAACTAAATGATGTCTTCACTTTTTGGTTACTTTCTGTGCAGATTAGCCTGTGAAAACTGAACACTTGAACAGATTATATCTTTGGTTTTAGCCATTTCCTTATTGTAACAGATTAGCCCGTGTACATTTACATTCATTGAAATCTAGATAATCTAGATGATAAAGGATGATTACCTACCTGCCAATTGGTTAATCAAGATATATTTGATTGTCTAGGGAGAAACAATATCAAACATTGCTAATTACATTGACAAATTTTTAGCTCATTAGGTTTGATTTCCTAATTCTGATTTAAATTTTTTCTTTTTTTTTTTGAGTTTGACACTTGCTAAGGGACTCTGATCTCGATAAAATGTCTTGCTTTAAGTTTGAGTCAGAATGCAGTTGCCATTATGGAGAAGGCAAGGTAGTTGAGATTTCAATCTATGCTTCAGTCTTAGTGCCAAAACCAAGAAAGATACACAATGATGGATTGCAATTTCAATAACTAATCAACAGAAAAACTGTGGTTTCTGAATCAAGTGAAAAATTCAAAGAACTACAGAAATGTATTTTAAGAACAATAGCAAGGGCAATGAATTAATTAAGCACAGTGGATTTTGACTCCAGTGACTGAGAAAGATGTAGAATGTTGGATTTTGATTATAGTAACAAGAATAAACTTTCCTAGCAAGTAGATTTGCTCCCAGGACCCTGCAACATGGTTCTGATGTAACATAAGCAAGATATATTCTATGCCTTAAGATACTATTGTATACAATTTAGCCAGTATATAAGTGTTTTATATTCTGACTGCATACACCCAACGTGCATAATCCGATAGAATTGAGGGATCTTGACAGTGCATTATGAAGATTTGCTAGAATTACTACCCCCCCAGCCCACCCCAACCAACACAACGAAAAAAAAGAAAAGGAAAAGAAAAAAAAAAGGGATAAGAATATTTGCTAAAAATTGTTTCTCCTATGCCCTTTTGTTTCCAGAAGATTAGCATATTATTATTATTATTTTCTTCTATAAATAATGCAATGCATCTGTTGCATCTGACGGTCAGCCAGAAGGCTGTACTTCATCTGTTTAATAGTTCTTTTATCTCTCCTACATACCATTAATGATATAACCTTTCTCCTCCTTCGTAAAAATGCATTTCTTCTTTAGGCCCACTTATGTCCATTTAAATTCTCATAAAATTTAGGCCACTAAAAAAGAGGGATAACCCTGCTAATAATATGACAATACATGGATGTCTGCCTATGAAAATACAAACATTTATAAGAGATCAATTGGACAGTATCCCTGCCTTGTAACTTGTTTGTGTTTATTTTTATCTTTATTTTTACTTGTTTTTTGATCTGCTGCTTTTGAATACTTCAGAGAGGAGTTCTAACTACTATTTTGATTGCCTGCTGAAGGACATAAACTGAATGATGACAATTCAGGCAATCTTGACATTGGAATCGTTCTCTTTTGATACAATATGTAACACATGCATGAGTTAACAATACACATTAGTATTATGGCACGAATCGGGACATCTAAGACAGATGAATAGAAGATTTAATGGTTAACTCTTCTTGTTTGATTATTCTATTTTTGCTAGTAATGAATGAGTTTTCCCTCTTTGGTATTTCAAAAGTTTCCTCTCTTTCTCTCTTCTATGCTCTTATGCCATATTAATTTTCTTTTCTTTTTTCCTTTTCGTGTTGTGGTTATGTGTTCTACAAGGTCCTGATGGTCTCTCCTTCAATTTCTTCCCCTCTTTGTAGTGACTGAAGTTCATGGAAGGACATTTGGAGTTTGGACACTTTTAACTTGCACCCTTTGCTTTCTTTGTGCATTTAACCTTGACAATAAGCCACTTTATTTGGCTACCTTCTTATCATTCATCTATGCCTTTGGCCATTTCTTGACTGAGTACCTAATCTATCGGACAATGGCGATTGCAAATCTGACAACTGTTGGCATCTTTGCAGGTATGAATGTCAATGATCAAATTTGCAACATTTGTCTATATGTTGTTATTCCTTTTTGCTTTGTATTTGGGTTGAAGTTGCTTGGTTATTTTCCTTAACTCTGACATTTGATTGTCATGATTACTGTTCAGTTTTCTTTTCTGGACTGGTAATGTGATCACTTTTTATTTTTCTAGAAAACCATTAGTGAATGAGCTATACCAAGGGAGATAGTCCTCTTTTTTCTCTTAAAATCTTTGTCTGTATGCAATGATCACTTCATGTACCTAGCTTACAAGCTGAGCAATTCTAGGTGAAGCTTGGGTTTTGTTCAGCTGGCTTATAGGCCCTGCTTTCTTTTGTTTTGTTTCTTTGTTTTACTTGTTGATTTGCTTGGTCATAAGCTGGATCCATGGAAAGGGCATAAGCCACCCCCCAACCCCCCTTTTCCCAAAAAATAATAACAAAAAAAAGGGAGAAAAAAAATGTAAAAGAACTCGAGGCTGAAATTTATTATGCTCATGACCTTGTTTTATCCCAATGATCTGGTCTTCAAGATTTCATTGACAGCAAATTGATTAGTGTCTAGCGCTTTTATTTGGAGCATTCTTCATCAAATGAAATTACAACCTTAATCTTCAATTAATTAAACTTCCTTTTTGATCAGGCACATCGATAATATGGATGCTGTTGCAGTGGAATGCACATCAACCTATCCACCCAAAGCATTCTTGATATAGGATGATGTGTTTCTCATTGCTCCATTTTTTGCTGATGAAGAAGGATATTTTACCAAGAGTTTTCATATTGCTAGTTTAGTCCTTTTATATACCTGGCTTATCTACCCACTTGAGGGATTATGTTCACCATCCTGTTATTGACTTATCTATCCACTTGAGGGATTCTGTTCGCCGTTGTGTTATCAAGTTACGAAGATTTAGCTTATGAAGAACTTCAAAAGTGTGTTTCGATGTTTAACAATTGTTTCACTATATTAGAATGTTAGATAAGGTGCTGGTCTTTCCTCCCCCCTACATATTTGATGTTATGTAGAAGCCTTTTCAAGTTCATTACATGTTAGGAGTTTTGCTGACTGTAGTTTCTACAAAATATGGTAAAAAATGGCGTGGAGGTTGCAGACACTGGCTACAAAGTTATTGCAGAATACTGGGGGAATATGTGCTGAATTCTAAACCCTTTGCCATTTGCATGCATCAGAATTCTGTTTCCCTGTTTCCACTTGGGCAAGTTTGTATGTTGGATCAATGTAGCGTTGGAATGGGAATTAGTATTGCAGGGAATCAACAATCTTGGGAATCACATAGCTATTCCTTGTAATTTATTTGGTGACAACATTGGAGCAAATTTCTGAATTAGTAAATTGTAGTTAATAAATATTCAAGCCCAATTTCGTACGTAATTTAAAAATGTGTTTTATATTTATCGTGGTGAGGACACCCGGTTTAGGCCAATGATTACACGTGTGTTTGGGGCTATGATATTGGAGGACGATCGGCCTTGAGAGTTGGAGATTTTACCTTTGACACTTTTGATTATTTCATATTTTACCGTTATGTTATTTTATTTTTCAGATTTTGGGTTATGTTAATTTAGTTGGGCTTTATGTTATTTTAGTGGGCTATCAAGCCGAGTATCACTAGGGTTAGGGTTTAATTAATTGCTAGTCTATTTAAGCACAATTTTGTATTCTGACTGATTGTCGTCTTCTTCCTCCGGAATTTTCTTCTCTCGCTTCTTCTGTTTCTTCTCTTTTCTACTTCGTCTTTTTCTGTTTCTTCTCCTTCTCTTCAACTTTTCTTCTCAAGTTCTTGCTGTCCTTTGGGCCTCAAATAAATCCAAGTTGAGGACAACGTTCTTGAGGTTCTGTCAGTGTGGGTGTGGTCAACAATCCAAGGTTCAGGTTTGCCTACTCCCTTTTCTTGGTATATTATACTTTCGTGCTTGGTGAGTTGTCAGGAAAAAAAGAAAAAGAAAACACCATTGGTCTTGAATAACAATTCACTTCGACCTTTTCCATCAATTATTTATTGCTAAGGAGAAAAAAAAATATACACGTGGAAAGTTGTGACTTTCTGTTGGTGACTTTTGCACTTGGAGGCTCGATACTATTTGTTTGCATTTTTGTCTATTTGGATTTTGACTGATTTCTTTTTTTTTTTTTAAAAAAAGGAAAAAATTATAAAATTAAATTAAAACTAATTAGCTTTAATTAATTTGCAAGGTTTCTTCTGGTCTCAGTTGCATTCAGAGGACAATTGTTTCATGCATTTATGTAGTGGTCGTTTATTGCCTAGTTCTGCATCTCAACCAGTCATGGACCTCACCAAATTTGACAACTTTAGCAAACAATTGCAAAACCAATTGAATGCCATCCACGACTGACTGGAAAATCTCCACGACCAAATGAGAGTCTCCCAAGACCAGACAAAAAAACCTCTTTGAGAGGGTTGAATCAATGGTGGCTACCATCAAAGGATGGAGGGCCACAATGAAGGCGATACCTCACACAATGGAGGCCATCACACCGCAGGCGAGGGCAGGATACCTCACATGCGTGTTCTTCGTGACAAAGGTTGTGGTATAGAAAAAGGTGTGTTTCAATGTTGAAGAATGTTGTGTTTGTGTTTAGAAATTTCAGTAGCAATAGTTGAAGAGTGTTGTTATCCTCTTACATGATCCCTAAAATGAGTACTAATAGTAAAAAACTTGAGATAATCTTATGTTGTGATGATTTTATTGAAGATCATACATGCTGACAATGAAATGGTAGAAGATCAAAATGATTTGAAGCAACCAACTGTCAGCTTTTCTTCATATGATTGTTATATGGAACCATGTCTGACTATGGAATTTGATGAATTAGATGACGCCCATGCATGTTATAATGCTGAGCATTGGAAAAAGACACTCTCGACTATCGAAGGAAGATAAGTCATTAATTGGGATATAATATGTTCGTTTAAGGGAAGGATTTCGTCATAAAATTTATATATATATAAAAAAAAATCTATACAAATCTGAAGCCTACATAAACAAAGGTAGGATGTAAAACAATGATGGGTTTAACTAAGTGGGGCTAAGATGGATTGTAAGTAAGTTCATAATTGAACATAATCATGAATTCTTTACTCTTAAAAGTACAAATTTTCTTCGTGAACATAGAGTGCTACAAGTGGTAACATGTTTATAAAAAAAATCTTATAGATACACTCAATGAGTCCAATGTACCTCCAAAGAAGAAAATGTCGGTGTTGAGTAAAGAATATGATGGTCATGACCATAATGTTGGTTGTATTGCTAAATATGTTCAAAATTATTTGGGCAATAGAAAAAGAATTTTTTTTTTTTTTTTTTAGAGGGAGATGCACAAAAAATGTACAATTATTTTCTTGAGAGATGTTGCAAAAATTCGGGTTTTGTTTTCACAATTCAAGTATATGAAAATAGATGCATGGGCAATTACTTTTGAGCATATGCTAAATCACGAGCTGTATACCAATATTGTGGAGATGTTACTTTTGGTGCTACCTACTTGACAAATTGTTATAGGATGCCTTTTGTTCCATTTAATAGAGTTAACAATCATTACTAATCTGTAACGTTTGGGTGTGCTTTGCTAAAAAAAGAAACGATTAAATTTGATACATGGTTATGAAAACATGGCTTGTGGCAATGTTTGGACATGCTCCTTCTACAAGTATTATAGATGATGACAAGGTTGTGGGTAGGGCAATTGCAGAGGTACTACCTAATACTACTCATAGATTGTCCATCATTATAAGAAAGCCTTGAATGCACGTTATCTATGAGTGGTATTTGGTAGCACCTCCGCAATTGCTTTACCCATAACCTTATCATCCTTTGTGACAATTGTAGAATGAGCACGTCCAAGCATTGCCTCAAACCAGGTTTTCAACAATCATGTATAAGATTCAACCATTTCATTTTTTAGTAGCGCACATCTAAATATCATAGATTGGTAACGATTGTTAACTCTAGTAAATGAAAAAAAAAGGCATCCTATAACAATTTGTCAAGTAGGTAGCACCAAAAGTAACATCTCCACAATATTGGCATGCAGCTCCTGATCTAGGATATGCTCAAAAGCAATTGCCCATGCATCCATTTTATGTACTTGGTTTGCGAAAACAAGATCCAAATTTTAGCATTGTCTCTCAAAAAAATAATTATACATTTTTTGTGAATCTCCCTCTACAAAAAATAAAGATAAAAATAAAAATCTTATTCTATTGCCCAAATAATTTTGAACATCTTTAGCAATACAACCAACATTATGGTCATGACCATCATATTCTTTACTCAATACTGACATTTTCTTCCTTGGAGGTACACTGGACTCGTTGAGTGTATCTATAAGATTTTTTTTATGGACGACTTATAGTTTTAAGAGTGAAGAGCTCATGATTATATTCAATTATGAACTGACTTACAATCCATCTTAGCCCCACTTTCTTTAAACCTATCACTGCTTTACATCCTACCCTTGTTTTCGTAGGCTCTGGATGTGTATAAATTTTATTTTGATAACTTTTATGACGAAATCCTTTACTTGAACGAACATATTTTATCCTAATTAATGACTTATCTTCTTTCGATACTCAAGAATGATTTTTTCGAATGCATGGGCATCTTCTAATTCATCAAATTTCATACTAGGACATGGTTCCATAGGACCATTATATGAAGAAAAGCTGACAATTGGTTGCTTCAAATCATTTTGATCTTCTACCATTTCATTGACAGCATGTTCATCTTTAGTAAAATCATCACAGCATGAGATTATCTCAAGTTATTCACTATTAGTACTCATTTTAGGGATCCTATAAGAAGATAACAATATTCTTCAACTATAACTACTGAAATCTCTAAACACAAACACAACATTTTTCAACTATAACTAGACATTGAAACACAACCTTTTTCATTATTAAAAAGGTATCTTTCTGTTCACTAAAACAAAGTACTTTTTATACGCCGCTAAGGTTTTGAAAGGGAAGCTATCAAAGGGTCAATTATGTTTGTTGTGGTCACTAAAAATGTTTTTGCAGACTCTTATGAGAAGCCACTAGAAAAGATAGGTTCTGGACTTTTAGACGCCACTAAGGTTTTGAAGTTTTGTGTCGATGAGGTGGTCAAGTTATTGTGGTCTTCCCAATCCTATAGTGCATGATAGGGTAGTATGCCAAGAGAGTTGGCCACATGTTAGAGTTTTTGAGTCAGCCAATGCATTTGCACGGCATTTTCATGACTTGCATAATGAGATCAGAAAACAAATTCATGCCACTGCACTAATGTTCGATATAAAATTGAAATTGATTTATGTAGGCGTCTCACTNAAATTTAATTTAGGGGACTATATCATTGTCCGAAGTAGATACGAATGGTCTTTACCTGGACCCTTTCAAAAATTGCAAGGTCATAGTGTCGGGCTTTTCAAAGTGTTGAAGTGGGTTGAACCAAATGTGTAATGTTATTGATGTTCCACCCGACCTTGGTATTAGCTCTACCTTTAATTTAGAGGATCTAACTGCTCATACATGACCCACTGTTATATCATATGATCCTTTAAGGAGTCTTTTCTTGTCTCCAATACCAATCCTATATCTGATCCCATATAGTCATCCTTTTCACCGATGCATAAAGAAAATATTGATGTTATTTTGGATGAGCAAGTTCTTTTTGCTAGGGATGGAGGAGTTCAACATTTTCTAGATTATTGGAGTGGTTGACCATACTCATACTGCACATGGATCACAAAGGACATGTTGCAGCAACGCGATCCTGAAATGTTGGAATACTACCAAATCTACCAGAAGCTACACTTAACGGGGTCGAGTTCTTCCTTCCCTATGGCTATAAGAGTTGATGGGGATATCTAATACAGGCCAATGATTACACGTGTTTGGGCCCTGATATTGGAAGATGACTAGCCATGAGAGATAGAGATTTTTTTGGCAGTTTTGATTATGTCATATTTTATTGTTATGTTATTTTATTTTTCAAACTTTGGGTTATGTTAATTTAGTTGGGCAGTGTCACTAGGGTTAAGGTTTAATCCCTAGTCTATTTAAGCGTAATTTTGTATTAGAGTAAGTAGCTTTTGATGAACATTATTTTGATCGACTACTTGTCGTACGTCTTCTCCTCCTGAATTTTCTTCCTTCTCCCACTTCTTCTTCTTTTACTTCTCTTTTCTGCTTCTTATCTTTTCTCTTTCAACTTGTCTTCTCAAATTCTTGTTGTCCCGCATCAAATGAGATGTTCTACTATATACTTTATCTCAAAAGAAAATATTACATTTACTACTTATTGCTCACGAAGTGGAACATCTCTAGGGCGTGGTACAATTCTATGCTAGTGTTTGTATTGCTGATCTTCCATTATTCATGTTAAATAATGATTTTAATTGTTATACGACAAACAAAAATTCAAAGTAAAAATAAAATAAAAGTGGTCATGACAATTAACAGACGCATAGCAGCAGCACTATTTTTTTTTTTGAAGTTTTAAGAGTATTTTTGGTTTATTGAAAATTTGTAAGGAGATTTTTGTTTTTATGTCGGACAAAAGGGGTAATTGTTGAATTCAGTGTGTTTGAGTTTTTTTTTTAAAAATTTCTTAAATCAATATGGAAAAGAAAGTCTACTAGCACTGAACTTAGACTACGAAAGCAACATATAAACCTAAAAGAATAACCGACTTAACTATTTTTTTAATAGAATTTTTGTTCAATTTCTTAATTTCATAGTTAAGTTTCCATATGTTTCATTTACTGTTCTGTCAAATGACTAAAATATTTTATGGTCGAAAATTCACTTTGTTTCATTTAATGGTGTATATGATGCCACATGATAAATATATTGTCACATAATTTAAAAATTTTAAGCTATACATCATCATATAGACCGTTAGATAAAATCAAAATAAATTTTTAACAATAAAATAAATCATCTCTATTTCAAGTGAAATAGTAAAAATCCTTGCTTGAGACAATTAAAGGTAATATTTAATTAATTGAAATAAAAAAATGTATCAAAACATTATTAAAAAGACAAAACAGAAGAAGAAATAAAATAAGAATCCTTTCTCCTATAGATTCCATGTCCTACTAGCTTTGTGCCTTTTTCCAGCTCAAAAAACCATTCATATCATATGGAAAATTTAGAATTGACCCTAAGCTTTTTACCATCTTTTAGGGCCTCTGCCTGATAGTGCGCGTTTTAGACTTCCCTACAACCTAGCTAATTGCTTTATAAATTATAACCTTGGCTTACAAGTTGTCAACCAAACAGGACTTACGCAATAATATCACGCAACCAAATACAGTGGATATAGTGGATGGGCCGGGTAGTCATTAAGCGTACACCAGAGGCTCGAGGTCTTCGCCTGGATATGCATGCCTTAACCATTACGAAAGGGATCTCATGCTTTCATGAAAAGTTTTTAGGATAAATCTCGTGAGCATAAAAATTCTGGAGGAAAACAAAAAAGAATGAAAGGGAATAAAAGATATTTATTCTCTAATAATAGCATTATCAGCAGTTTTTTTTTTTAACTTTTTCTTAATATAAGAAACCAAACCATGTTTTAATTTCCTATTTAATAATAGGTTGAAAAACCGTATCCCGCGCGCCATTGCAATTGCGGGGATCCAAATTGCTATATAAAGTTGGGTTATTAGGTTAGATCACTTCATTCATTCATTCATTCTTAAACCGACAATGTCTTCACGGAAAGACGCCGTTCCAAACCTAGGTTCCCTGACCCGGAAGGACACGGAGGGGAAGCT
>FXXK01000829.1:66870-79301 GCA_900184695.1 Betula pendula | reverse complement strand
AGAAGCATTTGCAGCTTCTGCTAGTTGACAGTTACACATTTTTGGTATTTTGGGGATCTTAGAAATATTAACTTATTTCGGCTAGAAGAGACCATAATACTCTTATTGGGATTGGAGAAATAATAAATAACTCTTAATAGCACTCAATTATTCTTATTTATACTTTTCTTATCTACTAAAAGTGCGTTTTAGATTGTGATTTCGTAAATAAAAAATGCAATTTTAAATTAAATCATAAAAAATAAATTTTTTGAGAATTGCGTTTTTAAAAAATTACGATTTAAAAATACAAAAAATTTGTGTTTTTAAATTATAGATAAGGAGATACTTTTTTTGAAAATTATGATTTAAAATGCCAAATTATAATTTTATCAAATGTTAAACTACATTTTTAAAAATCAAATTTTAAAATTATACTTTTTAAAATCACAAACTCAAATGAACTTAAATCAACATGGAAAAGAAAGTCTAATAACACTGAACTTAGACTATGAATGCAACATATAAACCTAAAAGAATAACCGACGTAACTATTTTTACAAAAGCTAAAAGGAATACTACTACAACTAGTAGATAAAAGATTGCACCTTACACGTAACCGGCTATCTATGTATATATTTATTTATTTATTTAAACGTAACCGACTTAACTAGTTATCTCTCTCATTAACCGTCTATATATATATAGGGTATTTATAAACCACAATCCAGGCTGAATGAACAGTTCATTAAGTCTGAGCATTTTTTTTTTCTATTTTATGGTGGATCTCACATGATAAAACATTTTTTTTTTTTTTTTTACTCTCATCTAGCTTTGGGCTGAATGAATAGGCTGAATGACTATTTATTCAGCCCAAGGCTTGATGAGTATCACTAATATATATTATTATAATATAATGTATATATATATATATATATATATTTTTTCTTTAATTAAATGCTTCCTATATAAGGTAGGATTTTACGAATGCTTCACCGCCATAAGTTAGTTGAGTTGAAAAACCGTATCCCGCGCGCCATTGCAATTGCGGGGATCCAAATTGCTATTATAAGTTGGGTTTTTAGGTTAGATCATTTCATTCATTCATTCTTAAACCGACAATGTCTTCACGGAAAGACGCCGTTCCAAAACCTAGGTTCCCTGACCCGGAAGGACACGGAGGTGAAGCTGCCGCGGCCGACTCGTGTAAAGAACAAAAATCCGGCGCCGATTCAGATCACCGCCGAACAGATCCTCCGCGAGGCCCGGGAGCTCCGTAAGGCGGAGAACCGTCCGCCAAAGCAGAAGATCACTGACGCCAACGAATTCGGCGAGTACAGCCTCCGCAAGCGCAAGGAATTCGAGGATCGCGTCCGCCGGGTCCGATGGAACATCAGCGTCTGGATAAAGTACGCGCAGTGGGAGGAGTCGCAGAAGGACTTCAGACGCGCGCGGTCGGTGTGGGAGCGAGCGCTCGATGTCGACTACAAGAATCACACGCTGTGGCTCAAGTACGCCGAGATGGAGATGAAGAACAGGTTTATCAACCACGCGCGCAACGTCTGGGACCGCGCGGTGGTTCTCCTGCCGAGAGTGGACCAGCTCTGGTACAAGTACATCCATATGGAGGAGATGCTCGGCGAAGTTGCCCACGCCAGGAACGTGTTCGAGAGATGGATGCAGTGGACGCCGGGCCAACAGGGATGGCTTTCGTACATCAAATTCGAACTCCGGTACAACGAGATTGAGCGCGCTAGGCAGATTTTCGAGCGGTTAGTGCAGTGCCACTCCAATGTCGGCGCGTGGATCAAGTACGCCAAGTTTGAGATGAAGAGGGGCGAGGTGCTTAGGGCGAGGAATGTGTACGAGAGGGCGTTGAAGGAGCTCGTCGACGATGAGGAGGCCGATCAGTTATTTATCGCCTTCGCCGAATTTGAGGAGCGTTGCAAAGAGACCGAGCGCGTGAGTTGTATCTACAAGTACGCACTGGATCGCATACGACCGAAATCGAGGGCAGAGGAGTTGTATAAGAAGTTTGTTTCCTTTGAGAAGCAGTATGGGGATAAAGAGGGGATTGAGGACGCCATTGTAGCGAAGAGGAGGTTTCAGTATGAAGAAGAGGTGAGGAAGAATCCGCTGAATTATGATTCGTGGTTTGATTACATTCGGTTGGAAGAGAGTGTTGGGAATAAGGAGAGGGTTAGACATGTTTATGAGAGAGCCATTGCTAATGTTCCTCCGGCTGAAGAAAAGCGGTATTGGCTGCGGTATATTTACTTGTGGTAGGTTCAATTTTTGCGGTTTGAAATTTAGCTTTCCTTTGATTTGTGTTGTTGGGGCTTCAGCTTGCATGATTGATTGCTTGTTTAATGTATGATCGTAGGATTAAGTATGCGCTATATGAAGAGCTAGACGCCGGAGACGTGAAACGAACGAGAGAAGTGTACCGGTAAGAACTTTAATTGTAATTTTCTCATCAATGAATTTCTCTTTGTTACCAGGTCATATATTGCATTCATTTTTCTGTTTGGACTTAAAAGCCTGGTAAAAATAGCTTCTATAGATTTGCGTTTGCATAATCTTGTTGGTCTTTAGCTTATATGGTTTGCTGTGCATCACATCAATTATAAACTATAAAATTCCTTTCTTTTTTTTTTGACATACACGAGTTATTGTTGTGTCCGTGCTATTTTGCTGCAGTTCTATGTGTAGTGTGTGTGCCTTAGGGAATTCAAAACTAGATTCCAAGTACTTCACCACCATATATGATTCGCAAGTTTGTTTGTCTTATGGTTCATAAACAATGGGAGAGGTGTTTGTTTAATAGTTAGTTGTCATGGATTTTAGGCTTTTAGGAATGGCTGTTGATGATTATTTACAAAAGATAAGTTGGTTACATCCAGGGCCACCTAAAGCCTTAGGCGGATTAAGTAGCTGCCTAAGACCCCTAATTAATAAATATTAATAAAATTTATTACACAAAAAATTATTTAAGGTCCTAATTATAGTTAATATTTTCTAATTAAGGCTACCAATTTAATAAGGCCCCCAATTAATAAATATTAATGAAGATTTCTTTCATAAAGAAAAATATTTAAGGCCTCCAATTAATAAATATTAATGATTATTGATTCCATAAAAAATATGTAATACTATAATTATAGTTAATATTCTCTAATTAAGGGCCCAACTTATGGTAAATAAGTAATTAAAAAATGCATTAATATCATTTGATTCTTTTAAAAACTTAAATCTTTAACATTGCATTCTTGAAACAAGTCTTAAAAAAACTGGTACCATTAAATAAGGAAATCAAATAATATATTAATATGGAAGTCATTCTCAAATAAAACCCATTCTCACGTAAAACGTTACAGGGTAAAAAAAATGTTGGCCTTGTGATGAGCAGCCGAAATTTTCATCATAATTTACAAAGGACAGCTAATTAATCAGCAATAAATTATGATGCAAAGTTCTAACTGGATCGTCATTGCAGGATATAAGTTTTTTTTTTCCTCTCTCTCTAACATGGGTTGTTTCTGTCCACAAACAATATTCAAAAATATAGAATTTATGAAATTGGGGTCCAATGTTCAAAATAAAATGGAAAAAAAAAATTTAAATGTTAAGAAGATTGAAAGTCTCTAAATATTTTATTTAATTACAAACTCATCACGTTATAATTTTCAATTTTTTCTTTCTATTTCCTTATCACAGTTTATTCAAATTTGAATTCTTCTTTTATTCTCCAATATCTTCAAATCATTCCTATTTGATCAGTAAAAAAAATGTTAGTTATCAAAAATTCAATCAAATATTTGCATTAAGTGCTTTTCATTTGATTTTAAGAAATATTTTTATACTAATTTGCTTTCCTTGTGCAAGTTAAAAGTGTTAGATAATCATTAAATGGATTATCATATTATCAATTGAAAATAAAATGTTAGAAAAATTTGAATATAAAAATAAGTTAATAATATTTGTATCTCAAAAAGTGAAAGAATGATTTTTAAATAAAAATTTATATATAGTATATATATACTATAGTATATATATAGCCATAGACTGTTATTTTTTTGGGTTGGGTGGAGGGGTTTTAGTTATACACTTCCATACAGATTTTTGGCTGTTTATACTCAATTATCCACCTGATTGCATTTACACTTCCAAACTATAACTTATTGCAAATCAGACCAACAAACTAGCACAATGTTTCAAGTTGCCCCTTGTGTCAAATTTGATTGTTATTTTGGATGGAAAAAGTCGCACTTCCCCATCACATGCGCATGACCCATATTTCTACCAAAAACACAATAAGTTTGAGGGACTAAATTATGACACTATCCCTAACAAGGGTGACTTCTGGAAGTGTACATTTTATAAACTTTTGATGTGTAGTAGCTGGTCAACTTTAGTGAGAAGTAATTTCATATACTTTTTCTTATGTGCATGTAAATCTATATGAATAGATATCTCACCAGCTTCCTTTTGATTTTTTCTAAATTAGGGAACGAAACTACTTTTACTTTCTTATTTAAATACACTTTACAATAGCTTCCTTTATCTTTTCCTATACCATTAAATATTATTTCTTTACAAAATGCAAGTTCCCTATGTACTCTCACATTTTTTACAAAGTCATGAATGAAAGGCAGAGAGAGGAGAGATGAGAAAGAAAAATTTTGTGTTAAAATAATTAATAGGGAATCTAAAGTGCTACCCAATGCATTGGGTAGCACAATAGCTTACCCAATGTTTAGGGAAGGTATATGGCATTTGCTACATGTGTCTTTTTGAAAATTTTCTCTATATTTAGGAAAGAGAAGAGACTTTAGGGAAGCTGCTGATAATGTTCTTAGAGCACTCACATTGGATTCAACAAAATAGCTAATGCTATTTTGGCTAGACTTATAGAAAAAAATGTTTCACTTCCGGCTCAACAAAATGGCTTAAAATTTGTTGAGATGGGTGCTTTAGCTCAAAATTCTTTAGCTATATTAATAAAAAAAATTTGAGAAATTTCAAATAGCCCTCCTAAACTTCTAGCCTTTTGACACGCACCCACAATCTTTAAAAGCTCTTACTTTAGTGCCCTGAACTTCTAATTTCTTTCACTTACTCCCTATCCGTTAGGATTTCCGTTAAATCCTAACGTAGGGATGCCAAAATTCTCAAAATAACCATAATTTTTTTAAGAAAAAAAATTGCAAGAATTTAGGTGTTGGTTAGAATTTAAGGGAACTTGCAAAAATACCTACGCCTGAATCTGCGAGATTTTTTTATAATTTTTTTTTAAAAAAATGCAGGGGTATTTTGAAAATTTTGACATGATTTAACGGTGAATCTTGACATAAGGGGGTTAAGTGATAGAGATTAAAAGTTCAGAGTACCAAAGTGAGTTTTTAAATATTAAGGGGGCATGTCCAAAGGGCTAGAAGTTCAAGGGGCTATATGAAGTTTCCCCTAAAAAAAAATACAATCTTGTTGTCTATTTTCCTTGGGAATAGGAAAAGTAGATAAAGAAATATTATTTTAAATTAAAAAAGTGAAAGTAAATAACTAAAATGCTAAGCCGGGTGTAGGTGCTTTGAAAAATATGGTAGTTAAAATAGAAAAATGTGTTTTTTAACTAAATATTTGTTGAGCTAGATATGAGTGCTCTTATGTAATGATTGGGGGATTGATCATTACTCCAAAGAAGCAACCAGGGACAAGAATGTCGTTACTATAAATGTGTTGAAAACCAGCGCATGAAGATGCATATTTCAGTTTACATTTCAAGTGCTTTGGCTTAATTATATATGCATTGCATGTTCATTATCTCATTGTTCATAAACAATGTAAGAGGTGATTATTGATAGTTAATGGTCATGGATTTCGGGATTATCTTTGTATTTTTCAACCATTAGTGGCCATGAACACTTGACAAGTTAGTGACTTCATAGGGAACAATAATTGTTTCCAAGTTAGACATCTCTGTAATGTACACTTTATTCTGAATTTATTTGGAAACTCCTCTTGCATTTTAAGTGACGTACACCCTCGCACACAAGCACTTTTTATTTTGGTTTTCCTATATAGGATTCACGTGTGAATGAATCCAACTAACTTTGAAGAGATTGCTCATTCATTATTAAATTTTTCAGGATGTGTCTTAACTTGATTCCTCACAAGCAATTCTCTTTTGCTAAAATATGGCTTTTAGCTGCCAAGTTTGAGATTCGGCAGCTGAATCTTAAGGCAGCACGACAAATTCTAGGAAATGCAATTGGCAAAGCTCCTAAAGATAAGGTAATTTAATGGTTGATATCAAGTAATGATATTTGTCAATTACTTATCAAAAAAGACAAAAGCATTTGTATATATTGTATCCTTATAACAAAAGTATTTGTATATATTGTATCATTGAGTTGGTATATTCTCACAACTCAATTTTGCTTTTTAACAAAATAGATATTCAAGGAGTATATCGAGATAGAGCTGCTGCTTGGAAATATAGACCGTTGCAGGAAACTTTATGAGGCGTATATAAATTGGTCACCCGAGAATTGCTATGCATGGATCAAGTTCGCAGAGTTGGAGAGGTCTTTGTGTGAGACTGAGCGAGCTAGGGCTATTTTTGAGCTTGCTATTGAGCAATCAGCTCTGGATATGCCAGAGTTGTTGTGGAAGGTACATGCATAAGGCATTCTTCATTTTTGTCAAAGCTAAAATACTGTTAAAATGTTTATTCTTGCTTACAGCTTTTCTTGGTAATTATATATATATGTACATCCTTTTTAGTTGCACCATTCCTTATCCTGAGGATGATGCTTGTAGTTGTGTTTTTCTTGATTCTTTCCACTATTTCTTCCATTAAATTTCTATTGCTAATCAAAAAGAAAAAAAAAAAAGAAGTTATTGTTTCTTGATTCTTAAAATTTCTATCCAGAAATGTTGAAAATGGGGCTCATACAAAGGCATTTATCATTGTTGATATCTCTGTTCGGTTGCTGATAAAATATGCAAAGTTTATTTTTTTCTTTCTTTCTGAAGCCTACATATAGGCAGTAGTGTCTTATTGTCTGATTTGTTTTGCCGTTTGATATATCAAAGTATCTAGATATGATGAGAACTTTTCTGATTGCTAAATATAGCGGATTTGACTTGATTGTAGGAAAGCTTTGAGATACTATTAATGCTTGTTGACTATTTTGATTCGGAGATAACTGATAATAAAATTTTTTTTTTTTAATGACAGAAATATATTGACTTTGAAATATCGGAGGGTGAGTTTGAAAGGACCAGAGATCTCTATGAGAGACTTCTGGAGAGAACTAAGCACCTGAAGGTGTGGATAAGCTATGCCAAGTTTGAGGCATCTGCTATGAAGGAGGATGGTGGGGGTTTGGATTTGGCAGAAGCAAATCTCCATGAACAAAAGACGCATTGCATTCAGCGTGCAAGAAGTATGCAATTTTGGCAAAATCTTATTCTTACTTTTCTTAATTCATTATATGATTGTTTTTGAATTTCATCACCACTTAAAATTTTCTTTTGTTTTCCATGAATCAGGGGTTTTCGAGAAAGCTATAAACCATTTGAGGACTTCTGCACCTGAACTGAAAGAAGAAAGGGCAATGCTCTTGGAAGAATGGTTGAAGATGGAGAGTAGCTTTGGCAAGCTAGGAGATGTTAAATTTAGTCGAGAGTAAGCTGCCAAAGAAGCTGAAAAAGAGAAGGCAGATAGTAACTGAGGGTTGTCCTGCTGGGTATGTATCACCAACCTTAATCTTTCTTAATAAGATTCTGATGTTAGTCTCATCAGATATGCCAATGGGCAGCACCCTAACTGGCAGACACAAACCATGTCATTTTCACATGCTTGGAGAACTTTTAAGTTAGTGTTTAATACTGAAATTTTGGCATATGAGGCTAAAGCATTGTGCATCAGCCAGGCAGGAGCCCATACTTTTACTTGCTGGTTTACCGTCCACAATCCCCGATTTTAGGAATTCTCTCCTGCTTCCCTTGATATTTGTGGAAGTGCTGAACCAAAGTACTTAATAGGGCCTGCCAATTAGCTTTAGCTCAAATGGTACTTTTATCCTTTATAGTAAGGTGGAAGATGAGGTCGTGAGTTCAAGTTTCATCGGTCCGTTTGTAACTTACCAATAATAAAATTAAAATTTTTTTTTTAAAAAAAAAGCTTAATAGGGTCTGACAAGCATACAATTGCACTCAAGAATATCCATTTGAAGCTTCTCATACTTTTAGTTGTTTCTTTTTCAAAGTATTGCATTTTCAGAATCATTGTCAACCTTACTGGGTCCATATAAATTTTCTATCAACTGGTTCACGGCTGCAGTTTTCATTTTATTATGTTCAATTCCGTTTTAATCTTTTCGTTGTTTGCTTGTGCTAACGAATTTGAAATGGCAGGTATGAGGAGTATATTGACTATCTGTTCCCAGAAGAAACTCAGGCAACGAATCTCAAGATATTGGAAGCAGCGTATAAGTGGAAGAAGCAAAAGATCTCTTCTGATGAAGACTAGCATGGTCAAGTTTCTTTGGTGTAAATACACAATTACTCCTTTTTTTCTTTTTTTCTTTTTGTGAGGAGGGGGGGTAACTAAAATGAAATAGGTTGAAACACAGTTTTGGTTGTTCAAATTTGACTTTTGTTCATAAAATTTCAAAATTAAAACATAATAATATCGGCATTTTGTCCCTCAATCCAGCGCATGAAAAAAACAAAAAATTAAAACATAACAATTCCCCTTCCCTGGTTCTCCTTCTTTAAATAGGAAAAAAAAAAGCGTATTACAAAAAAATTTATTGGGTGTTATTATTTAAAGAACAAAGTTGATGGTGAAATCTCTTTTAACTTAGAGCATCTTTAGTAGAATAAGCAATAATTTATAATAGCCAAATCTAACTATTATGAGCTATTTTTGTGTCTAGCAGAGTAGTTACTTTAACATTTTTCTCATAGTGTAAATGGTAAATAGGCTCTTCTCCACACTACAAGAATTTTTTTTAAAATTTTTTTTTAATTTTCTCTTTTCCCTCTTTCTTTCACTCTCTGTCTGTCCTTTTCTTTCACATATTCTCCCACACAAAATAATATTTAATGAAAAGGGAGAGTAGAATAGAGAATATGACAGGGTGTGTATAATAAAATAAGTAGCTAAAATAGGTATTTGTAATTTTTTAATAGTTATTTTGACTATTCTTGTTAGAGATACTCTTAGATTATTTAATTGAAAGCATTTCCAACAGATGTTTCATAATAGCTAAATTTAGCAATTATGAGTCCTTTTTTCATCTTCGGCATATGTTTTAGAATATAAACTTTGCTATAGTGAATTTTTATATTTGTTAAATGAACTTTCACATATGAAAGTTCAATGTAGCATGTTTAATCAATTATTTATTATTTTCTTTCTCATTTCCCTCTTCATCTTTTCTCTCTCCTCCTTCTCTTTCCATCTTTTCAATAAAAATAATTCAAAAACTAATATTTAAACAAAGTAGATAGCTGAATAAATAATCTGTTGGAGTCTATATTTAAAACTAATAATTAAGATAAAAATAAAAATAAAAATGTATTTTGAGTAGCTAAGATAGCCACTACTGTAAAAGATGCTCTGACATTTCTTAAAGCATTTGACTATCTCATGATTTAAGAATAGATGTCAGTCGAATAGAATGAGTTAGAATTTCACCAACCAAATGTGGAGGAAAATTTTACTGTTATTAATTATTTAGGATTAATTGTTTTTTTAAAAAAATTATTTTAACTATAAAAATTTAATGTAATTAAGTTTTAGGGTAAATGTATACTAAATACTTGAGTAAACATTCTTTTTGTGATCACTTAAGTTCTTAAAAGTTGATTTTAATTGCATAACTTTGTAGCCCATTTGAAATAGGTGATTCATTGTGTTTTCCGTTGAATAAAGCATTGTATGTTTGTGCCACATTAGCATTTTTGTCATGTCAAATTAAAATAGGTCTTCTTTTTTAAGATTTATATATTTATATTTTAATAAATAGAAAATATTATTTTAATTTGATGTGACGAAAATAATGACGCGACACTAATAGATGTTGCTTTATTGGATGGACAACACAGAATGGCATATTTCAAATTTGTGACAAAGCTAAGCAGTTAAAATCAACTTTTAAAAACTCATGGAGTAATCACAAAATGCACGTTTACCTATGTATTTATTATACATTTTCCCGTAGCTTTGAGATAGTTTAACATAAAAAATAAAAAATTCATTATCATGGGTTTAATTGGAAAAAAAAAATGTTCAACTTAATAATGGCAAAATCTCATAACTATGGCCAGTATCTTTCATTTCATCCATTTCAATTAACTTAAGCTTTTAAGACAAACTATTCATATATCTTACTTGTTAGGGGTCAAATTATATCATGTTCCTATAGTATTTTTGACTAAATCTATTTATCTATAAAATCGAGAAAGTTACACAATGATGGATTGCAATTTCAATAACTATTCAACAGAAAAGATGTGGTTTTTGAGTCAAGTGAAAAATTCGAAGAACTACATAAATGTATTTTAAGAACAATAAATTAACAAGGGCAAATTTATTAATCAAGCACAGTGGATTTTTTGAGTCGAGTGACTGAGAAAGATGTAGAATGTTGGATTGTGATTATAATAACAAGAACAAATTTCCTTAGCAGGTGCATGCATTACGCGGCCTCACCTCCACTTTGTCCCTTGTACTCCTAACATAATCAAGATTTGAACGCATACCACAGCATATAAAACGCATGAATATGATTACTACAAAACGCCACTCTTTAAATCATAAAACGCACTTCATCCTTCGTAAGTAAATCATGGGCCCCAGCTGGCTTCTCCTTTTTCCAACGTCGCTTCATACCTCGACACGTCTTCCTCGAGATGGGTATTATATCAGATGCGTCAGACATCGATCTTCCCTTTTGATTCTCGCACTTCCCAACATTTTCCTTTTCTTTGCAACATTTTCCGTTCTCCCCTTCTTCTGCAACGTATCCGAAATTTCGTCTGGTCTTTAGTTCTCCAGACACCAGTGACCCACGTGACTTGGTCATCATCTTAACGCGTGGTGAAGATTTTCCAAGTGTGGCCTGCGATTCTGTACGTGAAACCCGTGACAGATCTGCCCTCAAACAAAACAAACCAAGAAGGTCATTTGACGTGACTACCACAGAGCTTTTTAGAGTCATTGATATTACCGTTGGGTATATCAATGGAGGTGGATATTAGATGCGAAGGTTTGCAGAGAAGAGAAGAAAGTAAAGTGAAGAGTTTCAGAAATGAGGAAAGATTAGCACGTGAAGTGTTCTGCATGGCAGGCTGGCGCGGCAGAATGAATGAGCTGGATTCTACTGAAGGAATTCTACTGAAAGGAAGAGTTGCGTTTTATGTACAGTTCTATTGCGTTTTGTTTGAGTCTTAAATGAAACGGTGAGTTTTAATTGTTCAGTAGGGTGAGGCGGGAAATTGTGGAGAGTGGGGCCTGTTGTTAGGCTCTATAAAGCCAGCCTTTATCCCTGTATGGATCATCAAAGAAATAACAGAGAAGTCCTTTTCTTTTTTTCATTTCATCTCTATGGAGATTTATGGAGATCACCAACCCGATGTCTCTTGCTCATCTTCACAGGAATGATGGGGAGAGGAATGAGCGGTTTTGGGAATATAGCCAGGTATTTATTTTAAAAGAAATTATGTCTTCTGTTTAATTTTAAACATGAAAGAATGGTGAAGATTGAACGATAGAATTTTTAAGACATATGAACTCACGGTTATTTTGTTATTTTCTTGAGAATTTCAAACTCATCTACTATCTCTAATTCAACACTCACGTTATGTTGCAGTATTTGCTGTTTGCTGGCTCGTGGCCCTATGAGTGCAAGAGTTGAAAGAGGGGGCCAAAGCTTTCACCCAAAGAGGTTAATGGGCATTTCAGCTCTTCTTTTAATCAAGTCCGTACTCAAACTCACACACATTTCAGCTCTCTCAAAATGTACTCGGGACGTTCCGGCCGGTTACTCACTACCTCCAAGCACTGGTACATTTTTTTTCCTTTTTTAATATGAATGAAATGATTTTTGTTTTTATTACTTGAGTAATTTATTTTATTTAATTTTCGTGCAGAGTTCTTGGATTTAATAAATCACCTAATATGCATGGATCCAGTAAGTCAACTTTTGTTGGATTTACATATAAAGGAAAGCGAATGATGAGACATATTGCAGATTACTTCGCCAACTTTATTTGGCCGGAATGTATTCTCATATTATTTTAATAGAATTTTTGTTCTACTTCTTGATTTTATAGTTAACTTTTCATATGTTTTATTTATGGTACTGTCTAAAAGTCAAAATGACAGTTTCATTTAGAGTATTAGAATTTATATTTAAAGGGAAGCGAATGATGAGATC
>FXXK01000829.1:1690-66854 GCA_900184695.1 Betula pendula | reverse complement strand
TATCGTAGAGTATCTTCGCCATCTTCATTTGGCCGGAATGTATTATTCAGATGTTTTTGATATGACTTTTGTTCAACCTCCTGTTTCCATGGTATATTTTCAATATGTTTCATTTACTGTATTGATCAACGACCAAAATGACAGTTTCATTTGGAGTATTAGGTATGATACCATTCTATACGTTTCTGCAAACTCCCAAATAGAAATGAGCAAATTGTCGTGAAAACTAATACATGATGTACCTTCTTGCTTATATGAGGTGTTGTCAAACTACTTGATGTAACTTCTTGCTTTGTGACCTCAAATGTTATGTACCATCATATCATATTCCGGCGATCAGTAGATAGTCTCCACCTAGGGTGGCAGTAATAGTTCAGTTAATGTTAGAAACACTTTGCATGGGTCTCTTTGCTAAAGAGTTTTATTGTTGATTTTTTATTTTGAATATATAAAAGGTAGTTGATGTAATATAAATGTTTAATAAGATTTTAATTTTTTTTGTGAGAAAAAAGTGAAGAAAATTGTTTATAATAATAATAAAAAAAAAAGAGGTGTTGCCAAACACACCCTACAATCCTTACACCTATTTCAGTAACAAATATATACGAAACGAAATTTAAAACACGTCTTTCACTTCATCTATTTCACGTTCCAAAAACGGAGCATGATGGCTAATCCTCTATTATAAAGAAGAGAGGTCAGATTTAATCTACTCTACAAGATGGCGCTCCTAAGAAATTCTTTAAAAAAAAAAAATTCTAGACCAGAAATGCGTGAGATGAAATAACTAATTAACGAATGTCTACGAAGGAAACTATTAAAAGGGGGGAGAAAAATCTAAATAAATAGTTGCAGGTGAAATAGCTCCATTTTTGAAGAAGACGCCAAGCTGCAACTAAAGGTTTCATTCAAGTCTCCACCGAAAGATAACAAATTATGAATTTTTGAAATAGGGAAGTTGTATTCCATGGTAATATCAAAAGGACTCATCGCTTTTCTCCTCTTTTTTATTAAGACTACGACTACAAGCCAAGCTGGAATGTCATTTGCTTCCTTAGTTCATTTGCTTCCTTAGTTTACTAGTAGAGACTTAACCATTTTTTTTAAATTTATGAAATAAAATTACTTTTACTTCTTATAAAAAAAAAACATTCACAATAAATTTTCTTATCTTTTTTTATATCAATTAAGTATTTTTTTTTTTATTCTTTTTTCCCACTTTCTCCTTTTTGTCAATTTACTGTTTATTAAGTAGCGTGTTTTTTTAGGATTATAATAATCTATTGAATAGCTACAGTGGTACCTAGCACTGAAGTTACCTAATAGTTTAGAGAAGTGAATAAACTTTATAGGGCATTTGCCTTTTGGAAAAGGATCATCTTCATTTGAAATGAAATGGAGAATATCCGGTTAGTGTAAATTTAGGGATAGAATTGTCCAAAACTATATACTCTTTATTTCAAATGACAATTTTACCCCTAAGTTAACGTAAACCTCGGGTAGAATTGTCTAAAATTATGTACTTTTCATTTCAAATGACAATTTTACCCCTAAATTTACACTAACTGAATATTCTTTATTTCATTTGAAATGGAGAGAATCATAGTCCTTATTTTTTTTTTTCTTCAGATTTTTCTTATATTTAATAAAGGTTATAAGCTTTAAGGTATTTGCTTTTAGTACTCTTACGTGTGCATGAGCTCTTGCTCCTTCTCTTTAAACACAAAGAGAGAATGACCAATGAGTTTGTTGTGAAATAGAGAGGAAGAGAAAGGCTATATATATGAGTAATGATACAAGTTACCCTCCATGTCTACCTTATGTCAACCAAAAGTGACATGCCTTTTAAAATTATCATTAGATTAAAAGTCAATAATCATCGATAATAAATTTAATGGTGATTTTAAAAGTCATATCACTTTTGGTTGACACAAAGTAGACATAGAGGGTGACATATATAATTACTCAATATATATATACTAGATGAGTTTAGAATTCTCAAGAGTGAAAAAAAAAAAAAAACAAAAAAAAAACAAAACAAAAGTGCCGTGTAAAACAGTTCGAGTTACTTTAAAAGGAGATGATAGAGATATAATTATAGTGAGATAGGTGGGGTTGGAATTCTATTCCAACTCATTAAGATTAGAAGCTTAGGTTATTTAAAAATAGCATTATAATTAATTAGGAGTTCTTATCAATTTAGGTGTCTTCCTATTATATTCTATTTAAAGATCATTTTTTTCAAACAATCCAAACATAATTTTATTTTATTTACAAGGAGAAATTTGATTGTCAACCTCTTTCGCCCCGACCCATTAGAAATTTTGGCCATACTCATTAGAAATTTTCATGTTGGCCATAATCCTATAAGGCAAATTATCAAGTAATTCTTATTCTCTACCAGAAGACTTACACTGTTGCAAGCTGCAAACCAATTTGCAAGAGGTAGAAGCGGGATGCGGCCTTCGGCACGTGACCTTGAGGTTTGAGCCCTTGGTCAAAGAGAAGAGCCCACATTCTTGTTGCCACTTGCTAGCATGCTGAGTGCTGAGAGAGTCTCTGTATGTGAATGTTTCTTACTCTCTGGGTGTGTTTGGCAAAGGTAGTGGGTTGGAGTAGGTGAGTTGTTGACTTTTGATGTGATATAAAGTAGGAAGAATGTTGTAAATTTTTTTGTATGAAAAAGTGAATTTTTTTGTTTTTTAGTGAATTTTTTATTTTAATAGTTATAAAAAATAAAAAAAGTTGTTAAAAAGTAGTTGATGTGATATAAAAAATGGGAATATTTTTTTTGGGTTTAGGAAAAGTGATGAATAGTAAAACTCAGTGAACAATAACTACCTTTGCCAAACATGTCCAAAAGTCTACCATTTTTGGTTGTTTATGGTTTTCTTTCTTTTGCGGTTCAACTTGTGGGTAGCTTTTATGGCCATGAATAATTATTGGATATTTATTATTGCGAGGCATGATTTGGCCAAGAATCTGTAGAGACAGAATTTGTCTTTTCTTTTGTTTAGCCCAAAAATTATCAGTTCGTGGGGTCACTGGGATGGGTAAATTCATTGTATTATGTATAACTATTGATCTCTTTTATTTAAAGTATTTACAGTAATTTTTTTATTATTTTTTCTAAACTTAAGGAACCAAACTATTTTTTGTTTCTTTATATAAATACACTCCACAATAGCTTCCCTTAATGGTTCCTTATACCAATTAAATATTATTTCTTTACTTTTTTTTATTTTTTTATCATTTTTTTTTGGAATGGTTTGATTCATTCATTTGTGCAGTCCAACGGTATTGCTTCTCTGATTGCTTCTTTTTTTTTTTAAAAAAAAAAAAGAATGAACCAACCTTTATTCAATGAAAATTCAATTTTTAACATATCTGATTGTTGTCTTTCTGTCCTTTTTTTTAAACCAACAAACATGAATGAACATTTATTTTCAGTCCCGTTGAACAACCAATTATTGTTAGACATCTCGGTAAACTTTCTTTCTTTCTTTTTTTTTTTTTTCAAACTCTGAACATCAAAGATCGTTGGACCGAACCAAACGCAGAAGTTGAAGAAGATGTGAAGAAGACGAGAAGAATGGTGAAGAAAGAAGGGATGCGTGAAGAAGACGAGAGGTATTGGGAGACGTGTGAGGAGAGAGAATGAAGTTTTTTTTAATTAAATAATCAGTGGGTTTGCTACAGAAGAATCCAATGTTCAATTGTAGCAAATTCAATCTTTAGGAACCGATAGGGTTTCTGCTGTGGGGGACTTTTTGTAATTTTTTTGAACTTTTTCTTAAATTTAGAAAAAAAAATAACATATAAAACTTCTGCCGTGAATGTTGTTAGCCTAAAAATTGTCTTTCCTTTTGTTTAGCCAAGAATTGTTTCGGTAAATGGGAAGTCATATATATTTTTTTATTTGAAGGCCTACTAGCTGCTATGCATTACAATTCTTCTGTGACCCCTAGCCAGTAGGGGGTGTTATTTCAGCCACCAAAATGTTTGCTGAAGCAACCATTCTGACTGTTGAAATAAACATTGGTTATTTTAGTTATATAAATTAACTAATTATCTGCAGCGTTACATTCCAAAATTTATGTTTGAATTCAAATAATCTTAATATGGCCCTCCCTATTTTTTATTTATACTTTGGCCTCTTTCCATAAGAATGTTTGGCTCCTACTAGCCATAGAGTGCAAATACATAACACAATAGCCATAGAGTGCTCACATGGGAGCCAATACATATCACCAATAGAATTATGTTCAAGTTCAACACAATATATGCCAACATACAGAACATCCCACAGAAAGTTTTTGACATTGAATACTTTCTGTAGGCTCATTTCATTGAATTTATAAACATACAATTAAACACAGTATAACTTATCTAAGTTTGAATTACAACAGAAACGTGATTGAGGAAATAAGTAATCCTATCTACATTTGAATTACAAAACAAGTTCGAATACAAAAGAGAACGATATGAGCTTGATTACTTGGCAGAGGAGTTGAGTCATATATCGTTAAAAACCCACAACACTACAACAAGTAATACAAAACACCTAGATTGAACAGCGGCTGCCATAAGCAAAACATAATCACGCAAGGAGAAACAAAAATATCCAACAATGAAATTTTATACGCTTCTTTCGAGAAGAAAAAGAAGAAAAGAAATATCAGCTGAGCTCAAGAAATCTTTGTGCCATGGGATGCTTGGCTTCTGAGAGATTATCAGGTTTCAACACTTCAACAATTTCACCTTTCACAAGGAGGCAAACAATATCGGCGATCCTCTGGATTTGTTTGACGCTGTGAGAGACAATTATAATTGTCAGTCCCTGTTTCTTCTTCAGATTCACAAGGACATCCTCTATGTTCTCCGTTGATATTGGGTCCAAGGCACTTGTTGGCTCGTCCAGCAGCAGAACCTTTAACAAATACCACATTTATCAGATTTATGTAGATTTGAGTAGCAAAAAAAGTGAAGATATATATGATGTGTTAAGAGGTGGGTTAATTACCTCTGGTTTATTAGCTAGGGTCCTAGCCAGAGCCACCCTTTGAGCTTGTCCCACAGAAAGCTCACCACCAGTCTTATTGAAAAAAGAGGGATCAAGGTCTGCAAGCCTTAGCAACTTGTAAACCTCATCATCGCTTAAATTCTTTCCTCTCAATTGTGGTCCATATCGTATGTTGTCCGCCACTGTGCCTGAAAAGATAGATATCCATTGTAAGGTGGACAATAACACATAACGTGTGCCTTACAACGCATATATGCATGTGGAAATGGTACCGTAATGGAGGGCTATGTTTGTTAAAATTTTTATTTTCTGTTCTCAAAACAAAGACGTGGACAAGCACCTCAAACAGAATACCCTCCTAAAAACATCAACAAGTTTTCACATTTATCTCACATCAGAACACTTTTTCATGTCAAAACATAGACCTAATGGTAAAAAAGAAAGAGTGGCCAAGGATTAATTAGCTCCAAAGACCGATGATGCCCCCGCTAGAAACATCACAAAGAAATAATTGTGCATCGTTTTTGCCAAGAGTAGATGCCTTTATTATAGCGTAAAAGTTTTCCTTAGCAAATCATTGCCAAAGAAATCCAAGATCACAAACGAAGATAAAATGTATAGACAATTTCACATAAAGATGTATCATAATCCTTAAACTCATTAACTAGGTGGTAGGGGCAAAATTCTGGGTGATATGATTACTGTACATCTATGATCTAATGTTTCCTCTTAGTGAACATCCACAAATGGAAACAAAATGCATGTAGTATCTTTAGGTTTAATACCCCAAAACACATTCACAAATATGCCCGCAATAGTGTTAGAATACAAGATACGGTTCCATACGTAGTATATATATCTTACGAAAAATGATATAAAATCATTCCCTTGCCCATCTTTTGTCCATCTCCATACAAAAGATGAACAAATCCACCATTAGATTTGCAATGGACATGAGATGAGTAACGGAATGATGTGTAACAGCTCTCATTTCCTATTGGATTGATTGTAATCAAGCTTGATTGATTTGATTACCATACTTATCTTTAGTTTTACCTACCTCAATTCTTCTATAATAAGAGTATTTTGTATTGTAAATTTTATCAAAGAATAAGAGCAAGATGTAGCCCTTTTGGGTGGACATAGGTGTCTAACACCAAACCACCCATAAATTCTTGTGTTATTTTCTCTTTTCTTCCACAATTTACATTTTATTATGAGTTTCTTTAAATAGTTCTAGCTTTGGTTCATGTGTGGTGTATCCTGCATCTTGTCCATTGTTCCACTAACATGAACTTATTTCACTGATCATCTTCTCCTTAACAAAGGCCGCCTCTTTATTGTATTGTTCTTAATTTAATAACTGATCATGTAAATGAATTAAAACATTTTGTGACCAGCCAATCTCCGAGTATGTTACATGTGTCTCAAATGGACACACTTGGTCACCAACCATAATGGTAGAAAAGAAAGAGAAATACCACCAAGAGTCTAACCAACATTAAAGTCATTAGTATATGAATAATTGATTATTTTTTTTTTTTGGATGAATTGAATAATTGATATTCAAGAGCAATGGAGTTTGATGGTGACGAGGAGAGGAATAATGCCAGGAAAAAAAATTGTTTTTGGTTTCATATAAGAAAAATGTTAAGAGTTATTACAACTTTTTGCAAACTCACATGACTATTCGCACGTTTTATGTAAATGAGTATCACATTGATTATCACGTCATGTTTTACTGGCTAACATAATAAGTGTTACGAAACTATCATGTCAATTTATAAGCATTACAAACATTTTGTGAACTGTCTTAACAATTTATAAATATTATAAATAAAATAAGTGTCATATAAATTATCACATGAAAGTCGATATTTTATTGATTGAGGACCGGCTAAACATCAATTTGTAAGACTTATAAGTAAAAACTGAATTGCCCTATAATTCGAACTAGAATGAGAATTATAAATACAACGACCAAAATAAATAAATAAATAAATAACAGTAAACCAAATTGTCATGTCCCCACTGCAAGTTGTTAAGTAATTTAATTTCTACTTCTTGTTAATCACACACCATCACCGAGCAAGTGGCATCCATGTGGACCCACGTGGTGCACAAAGAATTATGCTAACCACGAAAAAGTTTATTGAGGTACAATGTTAAATTTATCTATTTTTATTTATTTATCACTAAATGATAAAATTTATATTATTATTTTATTACATATATTTTTTTATGTAATAATAAATGAACAAAAATGAGTGAGTTTAGATAGACAAGTAGCATTATATTTAAAAAGAGAAAAAAAATAGATAGCAAACGACACCGTACCTTCGAAGAGAGCGGGAAGCTGGAAGAGCATGCCCACCTTACGGCGAAGGCTGAGAACATCGAGACCGCAAATATCACGGCCGTCCAAAAAGACGGAACCCAAAGGAGGCTCCCACAGGCGGTTCAGTGCCCTCAACACCGTCGATTTGCCACTCCCGCTGGGCCCTATGATCCCTACGATCACGCCCCTTGGAATGTCCAGGTTGATCCCGTTCAGTATCGGAACCCAGCGTCCGATTCCTTTGTCAGATCACGTATCCGAAATTTCGCTTGGGCTTCATCTGGGCCGGAATCGTCTATGTCCACCACCAGTAGGTGCTCCTTCGCCTCATCTGCACAGAAAAACAGAATGAGACATGAGATGAGAGCCGTTGGATTTCATCATAAACACCTAAAAAGGAAGGGATGGTGTTTGATTTTTCTGTAGACAGAATTTGCACGCACCTAAAGAAGGCATTGTGTGTGTGTGTGATACAGAGGGAGAGAGCGAGAAAGAGAGAGGGAGGGAGGGAGAGAGGGAGAGATAAGAGACAAGGACGTTAGAGAGACTATTTATTTATTTATAGGGACAGTTTAGGAAAAGCCTTCCTCAGTTCCCAACGGGTAGACCTAACTGCGTGGCTCAGTTGATGACTTTTGATATTTATTATTATATGGAAGCGGACCAAGATTAGACCTTTCAGCGTTTTCTACTGTTAGACCTTTCAGCGTTTTCTGAAATGGGTTTGGACGGATCCGGCTTATATGCGGTACTTTAAAGTACCGCATATCTGCGGTAGTTGAAATCAAAGGCGGAGATTCAACCTTTGATTTTTTAAACGAAAAAAAACAAAATGTCCTCGCGCCGTTTCCTTCTGTCAAAGGATTTTTAGAGAACTAAATTTTTTCTTTTTGTCTTTTTTTTTTTCCTACAGTCTTTTTCTTTCTTTCCTACGCAGAGTCTTTCTTCTGTTTCGGATCTGGGCATGTACTGAAGAACAATGAGAACCACCTGGACTGAGTTTTGGAAAAGGAGGAAGAGAGGATATGCTCCCCCATGTGGTTGTTCATTTTGGACGAGTTGGACATGTTGGTAGTGGATGTATGTGCCCAGGATTTGTTCTTGTGGTTCTTGTTGTGTTGGGTCTGGGACTTGGTCTTCGAGATGCCTCAGTGGGTGCTGATGATTCCTCTAGTAATCCAGATTCCTAGCAAGTGGGTTGTTTGCTAAATCGAAAATGGGTATGAAATTTTAGTTAGTTTTGGTTTGATTTTTCCTTTGCTTTTCGGTTGAGCACCGATTGGGCATGGGGAGAAAACTTGTGGGTCTTCTTTCTGCCATGGCCGAATGGGCTAGGTGGGGGAATTTATTTTGCTCCCTGCTTAGGTTTTGCTTCACCGAATAGGTTGAAAAATTTTGGCCCCTTTGATTTTCGGTTGTTGGTTGAGAATGGGTATATTTCTTGAAAATTTTTCTTGGTTTATTTTCTTGAAACACATGGAAGGAAGGAAGAAAGATGGAGATACATTCATCATGGTGTCGACCCAGAAATGTCGGCCGTGCGCAAAGGAAACAGAGAAAGAGAGAGACCCATTTTTGTTCCTCGTCATTCACCGAAAACAGAGAGAAAGACGAAGGAGGAAGACATTTTCTTTGTGAATTCAACACAGGAGAGAGAGATTATCCGCTAATTTTCTTTGTTCCTCTGTGATTCAACACAGAAAATTAGTGGATTCAAAAAGAAACCAGTTTGCAAAGATGTGGAGAAGCAAGACGAAGGAGGAAGACGTTCCCTACCCTTAAACGGCGTCAAAGAGAAACCACGTAAAAGACAACTTTGAATAAAAAATGACTACTTTTGGTTAAAAAATATTCGAACTAATTTGAGCCGTTCATTAATTCACAGCAGATGTGCGGTAGATTGAAACCACCGCACCTAAGCCGGATCCGGTTTGGACATACCAAGGCTGCGAAACTGGTAGGATCAAAAGACTGTTGGAATTTTTTGGGAATCAGCTGCGAGTGGGTCTGTGTTAACTTGCGTGTCTGATTTGCGCAGCATTGTATTGGTTCTTCTTCGATCCAATTCTTTGAGGTAAGAAACGGTTGCTCTTTTGTTTTTCATATCTCTGTTTTATTTTTTTTTTCCTTCTTCTTCTGCAACTTTAAGAAAGGTTTTTGTTTATTGTTTATTATTGTCTTTTTTTTTGCAAGCAAGAGTTTATTTGGATCGTTGCTTCAGCATTGTATTTTTCTCTGCACAAAATCATCTCATTTCCAACCCCAGCATCTCAACGGCTAATAAATCAGATCTAAAAAACTAAAATGTATCTGCACCGTCCGTAGCAATTTTTGGGAAGAGAGCAGCAACGGGCAAAAGCACTGATGCGCCTGAAATGATACAGGCAACGTCCCCTCCCAGCCAGCGACACTGTAGCAATCTGACATGCTACAGTACAATCTCTCTACAGTACAAGCTACAAGCCGTTGCCAAACATCCCCATATTCTTTAGAATTCTTATAATATTCTATAATGTAAAATTACTTAAATATTCATAATTAATTTTAGGGTTAAATAACATGTGGTTTAATAATTTGTTTTTATTTATTTTTTTTTTTTATCACTTAGGTTTCAAATTTTTAATTTGTAATGTAGATGATACCTCGCTTATAACTTAAAATGGAGATAATACATCCGTCCAACTTCTCTTTATAAATTAACAGAAATTCATATTAATGTCCTTAAAAAATTGAAACGAGACCATGCACCTCATTAAAAATTAAACAAAAAAAGAAAAAAAAATATAAAACTAAAAAACAACAAATATTTTAAAAATAAAATAAATTAAAAGAAAAAACTTTTTCAAAAAAAAAAAAAGAGGGTCACCTCTTATTTGGCCCTAAGAGGTGATGTTATACTATATCCCAAAATGGCCTGGGGTGGCCACCTCCTATATATGATCCCTAGTCCCTACTATTAAAATTTAAACCGGTCTAGTTGTTGTAATAACTAGTATTTCAACAAGAACAACACAGTTATTACAACAACTGGACCGGTTTAAATGAGAATCATATAGGAAATTAGTTGTGCTCCATAACATAAATAATAATTTAATAAATATACCCAACACAATATTTGTCTCATTTCCAAACATGTGCTTCAACTTTGAATACGGTAAACCTCTTCTCTGCATACGCATCTGCATGGATTGACGTGCCTCTCTTCCAACCTGCGTTAGAGCATTGCAATTTTTTTTAAAATTTTTTTTTTTTAGTATAGAGAAAACTGTTAAAAAATACAAAAAAATTTCTGCAGCAGTTTTTTTAAGTGTTCCTTAAACTATAGAAATACGAAGGGAATCACTTTTGGTTCCCTTCATTTAGGGAAAAAAAATGATTTTCTTAACATTATTTTAATATAAAAACTTTCTCTCTCCTCTATCTCTTTTTTACCATTTGTTTAAAACAATATTTAAATAATTTTTCTTTCCTCTCTCTTTCTTCTAACATTTAATTCATATAGAAAAAGATTAAAGAAAGCTGTTATGGAGTGTATTTAAATAGAAAATTAAAAAATAATTTTATTTTCTACATTAAAAAAAAATTTAAGAGAAACCGCTGCTATTACTCTTATTCACGATCTGGATGCTTTAATCTGAAAAGCATTTTCACATAAAGGTTGTTTTCATTGCGAGTTAACACACTTAATCCGGCCAAATGTATATAACCAACACATTTTCCCAAAACTGATCATTCTCTGGTAAAATGTTCTTGAAGACTGTAGATAATACAAATAGGATAATTTCATTTTCTTGCATATTTTCATAAAAAAATATATGTAAATTTATCATTAAATTTGTTAGACTCACATATTTTAAAACAAAGGGTATACAGTAATTATAATGCAATATAATTTTGAATATTTAGAAAGAGAAAATTAAATATAGTGTATTAAAAATATATTTTAATTGCAAACATAGTAAAAATTTATTTAGAAAGACGTACCTTAAACGCCACACCCACATCATAACTGAACTTGTGGCCTCCTGTGGCGGCCAAATGTAGGTGGCTCCGCCCACATTGAGATGAAGAAAAACAAGAAGGGACATTTGGATCATGATAAGTGTTAAGGAGAGAAAGAAAGGCTTGTTTATATAGGCGATTCGGGACGCTTTTGAGAGGCATATTTTGATATTCAGAACACTAGCAATAGCTTTCTTTAAACTTCATTTATTTCTTTAATGTTGAAAAAATTGTTTAAAAAAACTATTATAGTAGCTTTCCTTAATATTTCCTAAACTAAAAAAACAACAAAGAAACCAGAAGTGGTTCCCTTAACTTATTTCAATATAAAAAACTTTATATTTTCTCTCTCTTTTCTTTACCATTGTTGAAAACAATATTTAAAATAATTTATCTTTCTTCTCTCTTTCTCCTAACATTTAATTTAAATAATATACGAAAATAATAAAATAAGCTATTGTAAAATTTATTTGAATAAAAAAATAAAAAATAATTTAATTATCTACCTTAAGAAAAATTAAAAAAAACAAAAAACTGCCGGTAATACTCTCATACAAGGGTACAAAGGGTTAATGTTTCATTTTAGCGCTCCAGTGTCAGGATATTTTTACGTGACTATGATATGTTTGGTAACATTTTTCTACACATTTTGTTTTTTTTTTTAAAAAAAAAAATTATCATTAAATTTGTGTAAATCCCACGGATTTAATGTTAGAGTTACCCGTGATGCGCCGAATCAAAGAGGATCTCGACTGTCAAATCCACGACAAGAGGGTTGCATGTGAGATTCTGAGGATTCTGGAGGAGGACTAGATTAAATGCGGGCGAAAACTACAAGGGGTTGGTGAGTGAGGAAAGGGTTAGAGCATTCTCATCTGGCTCCCTACTATAGGGATATTTTTATAGTAGGGAGTCAAAATGGATTTTTGACCATTTTATTGCTCACATCTGGCTCCATACTTTGAGGAAAAAAGTAGGGAGCATGAAATGGCTCCCTACTAGTAGGGAGCCATTTCACTCCTACTCTTCTTTTTTTGTAATAAAATATTAGCTTCTTTCTCCTACTTTTTAATTTTTTTTAATTTTACTTGTTTTTCCCGTTTAGAGAAAGAATTAAATTTTTTTTAAAATATTAATATTTAAATGAAAAAAGTCCAAAGTGGATTCTTAAAGTAGAGAGCCAGATGTAGGTGTTTAGAAAAAGTGGCTCTCAAAAGTAGAAAAAATTGATTTTACTCCCTACTTTGAGGATAAAAATAAGGAGCCGAATGATAATGCTCTTAGGGGTTGGCGAGCTAGCTGATTTTGGGTGAGTGGGGTGACGGTGGTGGTGATTTTTGGTTGTGTTTTTAGAGCATGTTCAGGTTTCAACCAAACACTTGAAGATGGTTTCAAGAACATTTTTAGGTCTGTAACCAAACAATGGAAAATAACCAATTTTCGCATAAATGTTTCCAACTTAAAACATTTTACACCAAAATAAATAAGGTCTAAGAGCATCTCTAACATAATAGTTAAATTTCTAATAAAAATTAAATTTGACTATTATGAGTATTTTTTCTTATCTAGCAGAATAGTTAATTTTTTTTTTTTTTCCCTAGCGTGAGTAGTAAATAGGCTCTTCTACTTGGTCATTATTCACACTACAAAAAGTTTTTTTTATTACTTTCTCTCCCTCTCTCTCTTTCTTTTACTCTCTCTCTCTTCACCTCTTTCTTTTAAATTCTTTTTAACACAAAATAATATTTAAAGAAATTAGATAGTAAAATAAATAATCTGTTGGAGTATGTATAAAAAAATGAGTAGATAAAATAGATATTTGTATTTTTTTAATAACTATTTTGACTATCCTTGTTGCTCTAAAAAGCTTTTTAAAAAATAAACATATCAAGAAGACCTTTTTTTTTCTTTTTTTTTTAATGGGTGTCAAGTTGGTGTTTTGCATTGCTATTGGGTGGTTCTTTTGTATTATTAATGAGCTTGAACTTCACTTTTTTTATTTTTTTTTTGAATCGAATCAATCAAACATTTCAAATATGAGAATAAATTAACCACAACGTTCAACACATACAAGATCAAAGACCTTAGGGGGCGTCTTCTATGTATATTACACCATTAACTACAGAGATAACAAATCTATGAACAATCTCATTCGCTTAGTGTCGAATATGAGAAACCTCCCAATATTGTAAAGTGTAAAAACATTGGAAATATCATCAATAATCTAACCAAAGTGACATCAATTTTTGCCTTTCTGTCTTAAAGCCTTACCTACAAGTAATGTATCCCCTTTCAAAAGAATCTTCGGCCACCCTATTTCTTTAACAAAAGTAATCATCCGTAAAGCAGGAAAAGATTCGGTCACAATCGAATCACTAACATTACACTCAGGATATTGCAAGGTAGCCAGACTAGGCCCAGTTTTATGTACAAGTTTAATTAGTTAATTTCGAGAACAGTTGCCCTTTCTTTTTGCTTCGACTTTCAATAATCTTGAGCCTTGTTCTAAAAATTAGCTGAATTTATTAAGCAAATTAAATTTATCATAACGTTCAAAAATTTGCCTTATCCTTTCCCTCCGTTTCCTTTGGGCAGACAACAGAATATGGGCCTTCCTATGGACTACGCCGATTAGGTCCAATAAGTTCAGGCCGAAGCTTTCCACCCTCATATTTAGAGCTCGGCCTTTCTTCTCACGCCCATGAAACGATTTCAGAAGCAGAGTTTTGATTGAGGACATCGCTGGGTTGCCCTGGAAAGCTAGAAAGAAAGCAAACAAAGCGCCGAAGGGGTGCGCTATGAATTCATTTCTAAGCCGAGCATTGGCAAAAACTGCCGCCTCGTTTTCCACAACGAAGCGGCATCGTTTTCTACAGCAACCCTCCCTCTTTCTGCAATCGTGCGCCGCCACCACCAAAGCCGCCTCCGCCGGCAATAGTGCAAGTCGTAAAAATACTTATAAGCTGGAAAAGCCCAAGGTGTATGAGCCCACCGCCCCCACCACTGTAAAGCCCGAACCCCTAGAAAAGCCAGCTTCTAAGGCGTGGGCGAGGCCGAGTGAGATTCCGTTTCAGGCCAAGGTTGCCAATTCGGTGAACCTGATCGGCAAAGTCCACATTCCCGTCCAGTTCCAAACCTCTCCTGACGGCAAGTGCTGGGCTGGGACCGTTATCACCGAGGAAAATGATTCTGACTCTTCCCCGCTTTGGTATGCACTTTACCCAAAACAGAAAAAGAGTCAAAAACCCTTTTTGAATTTCATGCAGAGATTTTGTGATTCATGCTTTTCTAGAAATGTATTTTCTATTAAGTTATAGGAATAGCTACCTTCTTTGTTTTTCACATTTTGAGTTGTACTAAAGCGAATTGATTTGGTGATTCTGTTACAAGCTATAATCATTCTTGTTACTCCTTTAATTTTCATTGTTAGGGTTGATAAACTTTTCATTACTTTTGCTTGTTAGTTTAGGGAAAAAGTTTTCAGTTTGGTGGAATTTCAGTATATTAAATTTTCTTATGTGGACACATGTCAATTTAATAGACCACGTTGAGGAATTTACCAAGTTGGAGGAAAACTTTGTTTGTAGTTAAATCGATTAATTCTATGAATTGTGGTAGCTATTTTTTTTTATTTAAAAAATGAATAAACGAATTGTGTTAGCTATCTCTTTAAGTAATCATTTGTGGTATTAGTTTTCCTACTTATGCAAGAATGTCTTGTTCTTTTTTTTTTTTGCATTAATCAGGATTCCGATCATTTTTGAGGGTGATTTGGCTCATATTGCTGCTTGCCATTTGCAAAAGGACGATTGCGTTCATGTAGCTGGACAACTAAGTGCAGATCCGCCTCATCTGGATAAAAATCAGGGTCAGGCCACTATGCAGGTATGTTTCTAGTTGGACCTTTGCGGTGAACATTTATGCTTTGCAAGTAAAAATGTGGCCCCGTGGGCTTCACTGACATTTGGCGTTAATTTGAGTCTTAGAAAATTAATTTGCCACTGATTGTAGATTTTTCTCGACTGTTTGAGGAAACCAAATTTATGTTCCCACATAATCATTTTAGATTGACGCACCCCCGATCTTATGATTGGATTAGAGTTTAAGAATCTTTTGGGATCTAGGGAAACAACTTAATTCAGGCTTTCAACCTTAGTCACTAAATAAAGCAGCTACCTATATGATTCAGAGGCCCTATTCACTGTCTACAACAGCCATTCAAAACTTGGTTTTCTCTCTTAATTTCAATCTCAAACCTTCTAAAATTTATGGACCATCCGAGCCCCAGACAATGTTGTTGGAGTAGTGCTATTTATTTTGCCTTATGTAGTAGAGAGAAGTTACATTTGTTCACATGCCTTTCTTTTAAGGTCAGTCTTTTTCCTTTTATATTATTTATGTGGAATTTTTGTATTGAATCTGATATCCAATGTTTGACTGTATCAGGTTATAGTTAATAGCCTCAGCTTTGTTGAGGGATATCCTCAAATGAAAAAAAGTTTTACATCTCCCGAAAAAGAGATACCATCTCAAATGAAGAAAATTTTTACATCTCCCGAAAAAGAGATATCATCTCAAATGAAGAAAAGTTTTATGTCTCCCGAAAAAGAGATATCATCACAAAATTCTGGTAATCCATATGTTCTTAGTTCCATGATCTATGCTTGTCACCTTAATAATTATTTGAATACTTGCTACGCATTCAATTAACGTTCCTTTCTCATGCTTGGTGTCTTATTCTTTCTGCACATATGGTCTCAAGCCCTGAAAAAGGAGGGTTGTGATAAAACTGAAGACCAATGTGAATTAGTCACATCTTATTAATATGGACCTTTAGAGATGACTTGGGGCATCTTGTACCAGAGCCACGCTGTGCATTGGTCCTCATGTGTAGTTAGAATTGGGCAAGGGGCATTCCCTACGAGCAACATGCTATGTTGGGGCTTGTATGCACTGAGAAATGGGCAAGGGCTTCCATACTTTATGTTGATAAAAGAGTTAGTTCAAGAGAATAGGATTCTTTGGCCACTTAGAATATAAGTTCCATCAACATGGACATTGATCGAATTAAGGATATTATAATTAGGATGAGAATAAACATTGCTTGCTTTCAAGAGATTACTGGTGGGTTCCCTTAGCTTTTGGATAACCTTGGAAGCTCCTATTGATGCGGAATGCAACAACCTCTAATTTTATTTTGGTTTTTAATTCGGTATATTAATTTATGTTTCATTTTATGAATTGTTTAATTTTGTAATTCAATCAATGGGCATGACCGTTGCCCTAGGCTATGTTAGGTAAGTTAATTAATGGGCGTTGCCCTAGGGTTTTAGTCACTTTGGCTTCTTCCATGGATTCTTCTTCCTTTTACTTTGGCTTGTTTCTCTCCTCTCTCTCGGCTTCTCCCTCTCTTCTCAGTCTACTAGCTTTCTTCTCACGTGTTTTTGTCCTGCATCACCTATACTCCTATATTACATATTTATCTTAATGTTTTAAGACATTGGTTCCTTTAGATTTGGCATAATCTCACCCCACCTTCTCACGAATAACTTTATTGTTTATCCTATCTTTCTTAGTGTTTCCATAGATCCATCACAATGTCCTCATCTCAACTACACTCATTTTTTGATGTGCTGTTTCTTGATTGGCCAAAATTCTAAACCATATTGCATAGCCACCATTCTATAATATTTTCTCGTTGACACGATCCATGGTAACCTAGATACATCTCTCTTGTCCATCCAGCCTGCCCTAACTTCATCCTCTTGATTGTCCAAAAGAAGCTTGAGACAATGACATTTGATTGAAAAGCTGGAGAAGTACTTACCTTATGCATTGAAAAATTTCATTTTAGCACTTGGGGTGACTTCATAGTGTCAAACGTTTAGAATGCTTTTACTAATATTTCTATGCCAATCACAGAGTGGGGGACTGACTCATTTTTAGCTGGTGCAAAGAAAAGTGAGGACCCTTTATTAAATTCTTGGAGAGAACTTCTTGATGATCCAAAGCAATGGCGGGATTACCGTAATAGTAAGCGCAGTGGATCGGTAATAACCCCTCTCTTCTGGTGTCTCCTCTATCTGACTCATTTTATTGGTGAAATGCCTGACTTTCTTGTTTTCTTTATAGGTGAATCCAAGACACCCTGATTTTAAAAGTAAGGTTGGTGGTCAAGGACTCTGGCTTGACAGGGCACCAGAATGGGTTTTGTCAAAACTTGAAGGATTAAAGTTTGAAGTAGTACAGCAGAATAAAGGTGAGCATGGAAAACATTTCTTATTCAGTATCCCACAACTGTGCATAGGAACCGCAATGAGACGGGGTGTGTTTCTCCTTTCCTCTCCCAACCTTGTCTAGATGGAACCCCTATCTCTCTACCTGCCCCATACCCAAGTTGGACAGCAATTAATTTCTTTCTCAACACCTAAAATATCCCAACCCTGTCTGCACCCCATCCTACCCTGATTAACCCAAGTAAGTGATAGTATTCATATATTTTTTATCAGCTATGCTGTTATACACCAAAAGATCAAATGGAAAAAGTTACCCAAAAAGGAAGGAATCGGGTTCAAAATAAAAATAAGAACAAAAAGTCTGAAGAGCTGAACTTGAATTGAAACATACCCCATAGATTGCAACACTAAATATTCCAAAGGTGGAATATATTTTAAGGAAGATAGATAATCAAATACTGATGCAATTAAAAAAGAAAAAAAAGAAAAAGAAAATATTGATTAAAAGTTCTATCGCGTAATATATTATTGCATAGATAAGTTGTAGAAAATAGAAAGGAAAGGGATGATGTTAATTTTAATGGGGATTTCAAAAATTGAAAGTTGGATAAGAGATATGTTGATGATTGATGATAACCGGAGAGGAGTAAAAACTACAGAAAAATGGGTGGGCATGGGCATTGTGGTGGTTGAGTAGGAACCTAATAAACATGTAGATATGATGCTATGGAAAGGATTTGTATTGTTGAAGGGCATTTTAATAAAAAAAAGTTTGGGTGGGAGAGACTTGTCTCTGAAATTCTATGTCAAGTTTTTATCTGTTTTACCTTGTCTCGTCTATCTTGGCCCCAAACCTGCCCCTAAAGCAACGGGGTGGGCTGGTACGCTAAACTGCCCTTATTGTCATCCTTCTTGTACATCCTAATATTTGCCCTTAATTGTTCCTATGTTGGACTGCTTGCATACAACATAGACATGCTAAATGCGAATGCTACAATCCAACATTCTGTATTATAAATCATAATTGGTCTTCTTATAGTATTATAGAATTTTCCCTCTAACTTAGTAGCTATTCTACAGGCAATACTACATATTACACCCCCATCCCACTGGCTGATGTGGTAGTATCTATCAATCTTTGGATCATCTCTTGTTAAAAAAAAGAAAAAAAAATTCAAGGGCTGATGAGTAATGCCATGTCCACTGAATGGAATAGGGATGGGATAAGGGTGTAGTATTTAACATTTCTCATTCTACAGTGACAACTTTCTTGAGACAGTTTTCCATTTCATCCAACCTAAATTTGTTTTATGAGCTGCATCCTCCTCAATCTCAGTTTTTATGAATTACTGATCTAAGATACAAAAAGTAATAAATCTTTGATATCTCTTGACCATCAAGTTTTATTATTCCCAATTCGTTATATCTACTTTTACTGAACCTGCATTGCATATACTTCGGTTTTGGTCTCACTTAACCTAAAACCTTAAATTTTGAGTACCCTCCAAACTTCTAGTTTAGAGTCAACTTCCGCTTTAGCCTTGGCAACTAATATGATATCATCTGCAAATTGTGTACACCAATGGATCTCATTCTAAATTGATCTAATAAGCTCATCCATAACCAATGTAAAGATATATGGACTTGGTGCTAATCTTTGATGTAAACCTAATGTAATGGGAAATTCGTTTGTGATACATCTACTTATTTCACGCTAGTTACAGTTTTGTCTTTTATATCTTTAATCACATTAATGTCCTTTAGAGGGAGACTTTTCTTTTCCAAAACCCAACATGTTACCTCTGTGTATGCTATTATATGCTTTCTCTAACCTAATAAAAACCATGTGGAGATCGTTATTCATTTTTCTATATCTTTGCATTAGATACCTATGTAAGAAAATATCTTTCGTGGTAGACCGTCCTAACATGAATTGAAGTCAATTCTTTAATACTATTGTTTCCATTTTAATCTATGCTCAATCACTCTTTTCCAAAGTTTAATGACTCATAAGCTTAATCTCACGATAATTTGTGGAGCTCTGGTATCACCTTTGTTCTTGTATATAGGTAGTAAAGTGTTTTTTCCTTCACTTTAGCTCAACAAAAAGACAAAAAAAAAATTTGTCTAAAAGGAAATAAGTGATAGTATAAATTTCTTTACTACCATTTCAATGTTACATGAACAGATGAGGAAAATATCTACCTACATATTATTTTATTTAACATGACATCCATATCATGTCTTTGGGTTTTCAAACTGAAAAAAAAAATGTTAGTCTGGTTTTTCTAAGTGTCGATTTTTTCTTTTGCTTCTTTCAATTTATGGGTAAAAGACATTTGTTATCTTGTGTATAACATTGTATCTACTACTTAATTTAGGTGAGGAATCATGGAAGGCCTTGGTGGAAAACCCAAGTAAATGGTGGGACAATAGATCGAATAAGGTAATTAACCCCTTAGATTCTGATTATCTTTTGGTGTTTCTTTTTGGGATAGAGATCTCCAGCAATTTGTTGTCCGAATTGCTAGCAATTCAGGTAGCAAATGTGACAAAACTAATATGGGGTCCATCTGCCTAAGCAAGTTTTGGGCTGCTCGCATACTTGTTTGGGCAGGTGTTTCATAAGGACTTTTTCAAATTTGCTGGAAATCCGGATCCATCTTTCCACTATTTTATCTCATCCCTCTCTAACTTGTATTGGTAGACAAATACAAAATCTCCTGACTTTAAGCACAAAGAAACTGGGGAGGCGTTATGGCTCAGTAGTTCCCCCACTTGGGTGTTGTCAAAGTTGCCGCCTCTAAGTAAAAAAGATGAGGCTATTGGCTGGAGGGATACATTGCTATCTTGAGACCTGAACAGGATGGGAGTTAGTAGGTGATCGGGTGGGATGCATTTTTTCAGCCCGACTGCAACTTTTTGTGCTCGTTGTCTTGATTGGTGATAGAAGTTTTGAGAAGGATTTAGTAATCTTTCACCTTTTAAACGATGAGATAGTTTGATGGTTTAAACTCTCTTAAGTTTCATAGAGATTTACGTGTCTATTTATAATAGTTGCTGTACATTAAATGGTTACAAAAGATAACTTTACAATTGCAAACCATCCTGCTATCTTAGCTTTATTAGCTTTATCACATTTGGATTTCAAACTATCCTTATCTGAACATTTGGATTTTGAACTTGCAGTATCATCGTTCCTGATATGGTGGGAAGATGATACTGTCTTTAGAGAAATACTTCTACTTCTACATCTACCTCTTGTTCTTTCAGGACCACTGGAAGGACAAGGGTAAATGTAGAAGCATTTATCTTGTCTTTATACCTTTTGATTCAACTCATGATTGCAGCTTTTAGGTTTTACGCACGATAGCCTATGCTCTAATGTAGCATTGTTAGGTCAGCCGAAAACCCCCCTTTTTTTTTTCTTTTTTTTTTCAAAAGAAGGCCCCTCTTTGTTGTTACTAAGAGCATCTCCAGCAGGATAATCAAACACATCATAATAGGCAAATTTAACTATTATTAACACTTTTTTCACTCTAACAGAATAGGCTATTTACAAATTTTTCTTCTAATATGAATAGTAAATAGGCTATATAGCCTATTCACTGTTCATACTATAAGGAATAAAAAATTGATGAAAAATGTGTGTGAGAGAGAGAGTCTGTCCCATATCCCTCTACCCCAGTTCTGTTTCTTTGCTTGCCGAGAGAGTCTTTCGTCCCCGTACCCTCTTGGGCCTCTTCCCCCACTTTCCCCAATTTTATTTCTTTGCTTGCCAACATGGGTGGCTAATCCATTGATATTCAACAATGGTTTCTCAAAAATTACTACAGACACTTAATTCGCATGCTTAACACTAGCCACCCATGTTGTTGAATCAGTTTGGAATGAGAAGGGGCCTGAAATATTTTGTGGAGGAGAGATGCATTGCGAGAGTTAGAGAGAGAAGAATAAAAAAAAGGTTAAAAAAATAATATTTAAAAAAATTAGAGAGTGAAATAGATAAAATGTTGGAGTTGGTGTAGAAAGATGAGTAGGTAAAATAAAAAAAGGAGCTTTTTGAGTAGCTAAATTGGCTATTGTTGTTGGAGATGCCCTAAGGGGTGGCTGGACAGCCGCCTCTAGCTACTCCCATAGGCAACCGACGACCCTCTTGGGGTTAAGGGGTGGTCCAAACATTATAGAATTTTAAAGAGATTTTTAAAATTTGGGTGGCTATAGACCCCTTACCCTTAGCTGTAGTTTTGCCCTGGGGTTATATATGGGTTTATTTTCGACAATTCATAGGTTGGTTTTTTTTATTTTTATTTTTATTTTTGACAAAACCGTGATGTTTCAACAAAAAAACAACGTTTTAGCTATAACATATCTATTCAAAAAATTTGACGCCTTATGAAATGCCACTATTTTGGTTCTTGTAACAATATTTTTTCTCCCAATATAGACATTTTCTGTCCCAACGTTACCTCAACATACGTCGGGAAAACTCTAAAACTAGCGGTGGTCAACCAAAATGCCGCTAAAGACTATATTTGGCAGCGTTTTGATTTGGCTGCCGTTGAACAAAATGTCGTGAAATGCTTGGTTTTTTTTAGGAGAAATGATAAAAATCATTTTTCATTCAATCTTTCACTTATTTATGTACAATTAAAGAAAAAATTTATTATTGAATTTGTGGGATCTACGTGTGGGTTTCATCAATTTAATGATAAATTTGTAAAATAAATAGTTGAAAGATGGTTTAAAAAATAAAGTATAACATACAACTTTTTATCGTGAGGGAGTGGTAAGCTTGCTTCTTAGTTGCGACAAGCAATTCAGCTTGGAATTAAATATTTATTATGGAGTAAATTTTTCTCCCAAAGCCGCTAAGGTCGCTAAATTTTATGAATTTTCACCTTCCCAAGTCAGTTTTATACTAGTTTCCTTCGTTGCTAAATGCATAGGACACCGTATGTAAGAGAGTTGCCAAGAAATTTCTCATCTTTCTTTCTCTTTTTTTTTTTTTTTAATTAATTAATTTTTTAACTAATGGGTATTATTATTATTTTCTAATAAAAAAAGGTAGAGATGACTATTGGAGTGACTACTTTACCTGACTATTAAACTAATCAGGCATGACAATTTTCATTGTGAGATTTAAACTGATGTCTTAGTGTATACCTGATCACTTTAAAGATTTTTTTGAGACGACTAAACCACCACCCTATATAATAATACGTATTATTTTAAAGTAATGCTATATATTACTCGCACCCCATCTCACCCCTATCTCCCGGAGACCCTATATAATAATACGTATTATTTTAAAGTAATGCTATATATTACTCGCACCCCATCTCACCCCTATCTCCCAGAGAGCTTTGGGATTTTTTTTTTTAAAGAATGATCGATCGATAACAATTATTTATTCAAATTACTAACAATTTGGTTGGCCAATATAAAAGAATTCAAATGAAATCCGCTTAAACCGGCGCCCAAATTGGGAAGTGCGGTGATCGTTATCCTTTACGATGCAACGCGACGTTGGTTTCTGCAACACCAAATAAAATTCATTGCCTACACGTTCCCATCAGTGGATTACCACGACGGTATTGTCAACGCTAGAGAAGCTCTTCCATGACCGGCCGTCCCATTGAATTTGGATGAGACATTTGTGGACAAGCTGCCACATAAGCAAACAAGATAAAATTGCACAGAGTTTCGATGACACTCCAACAGCTAAGAAGGGTAGGAATTTGTTTTCCCATTTTAGAATTAAAGTCAGCACAGCAGGAAGGAACGAAAAACACGGTAAGGAAGTTGCCAAGAAGTTGCTCATTTTACATCCACGTGTCGACATGGACTTCTCTATTCAAACTATAAATAGAGTCGTTTCTGAATTCTGAAGTTATACAGAGAGAGCATGACTTCTTCCATGGCCTTCCAAGGAGCCTCTTCTTCCTCCTCCTCCTCCTCTTCTTCTTCCACCCATCTATATACTTATGACGTATTCTTGAGTTTTAGAGGTGAAGATACTCGAAACAATTTTACTGCCCATCTATGCACAGCTTTGCGTCAAAAGGGAATTAATACTTTCATGGATGACAAGCTTAGAAGCGGAGAAGAAATTTCACCAGCACTTTTCGATGCCATTGAAAAGTCAGAAATTTCAATCATTGTATTCTCTAAAAGCTATGCATCATCCAGATGGTGCTTGGACGAGCTAACGAAGATCCTTGAGTGTAGAAAAGCAAAGGGGCAACATGTTCTACCATTGTTTTACAACCTAGATCCGTCAGAAGTACGGAATCAAACCAATAATGTTGGAGAAGCATTTGCCAAATATGAAGAGAGGTTTAAGGATGATGAAATGAAAGTACTGAGATGGAAGACAGCCCTAAGAGAAGCGGCCAATTTGTCTGGAAAGCATTTGGGAAACAGGTATTGACCACTCTTGTGCCTTCCCTTCTAGATTTTTTTTTTTTTTTTTGGAGTAATGATAAAAGGAAGACCTAAAGAAATTGATGCGGCTTTTAAAATCACTATTAAACTTGTGATAATTGACTATTAAATTTTGATAAAATAGTGATTTTAAAAGCCAAATCAATTTTAAGAAGACCTGATTCCTCCTTAAATCTTTCCTCTAGCATTACTTCTTCTTCTTTTTGTTATAATTTGTCCAGGACAAGCTACCATGGAGTATTCTAATATTTAAAAATGTCATTAAAGTTACTTAAAAGTACTTATAATTGACCTCTTTATTATTTTTTATTCAAGAATTACACTCGAATCGACTTTTTTTTTTTTTTTAGACGTACGCTATAATTTGCTTAAATGACTTAGACATGACCTGATCATTGAAAATAAACTGTTCATTTGTTGTGCTATATATAGTTTTAGAGAAATGCTAGAGGTATCAAATTTTTTATCAAAATGATTTGGCTACTTACATTCGTTCTTGTAGCATTTCTGTTTATTAATTATTTTGATCTTATCTGATAAATAAGTTTTACATATTTTTGTATTCTTGGTAAAAAATTTGGTATTCTTAGCATTTTTCATAGTTTTATGCCACTAACTTTTCTTTATAGTCCTACTTGTTTAATACATAATTAATTCCTGCTGTTATTTTGCAAAAGTTTCATTATTTTGATTTTTTTCCTCGTCATTGTTTTTTTTATCTTTTCGGAAAGAATTTTAAATTCGTTAAAATTTTCATTTTCTTTAATATCATATTTTGAAAATTCGTCATTTTTAAATCAAATATTTTGTTTACTTATATATATATATATAAAATAGTCATTTTTAACACAATGTATTTTTACAAATTTTGTGGAAGTTTACTTCTTAAGGAAGGCTGCGGTAAATCTCTCTTGAATGCCAAAAAAAAAAAAAAAAAAAAAAAAAAAGAAAAGAAAAAGAAGCCACTGAATTCTAGGGGATTTCAGAACTGTGTACTTTAATTTTAAATTGGTTTTTAGTATCAACTGGTTTTAGAGTAAAAAAAAGATACGTTTGATAAGTTTCAAAGGAAACCCGCATTTGGTAATGAAACCAAAAAAATTAGAAGGTTTAATAATACATATAAAGACTTTGAAAAATATTAGTCAATAAGGGGAGGAGTCAGCAAGAGGATTGGGATTTAGGGAGGAGAAGATTATCCCTTACATCATAGCCTACCATTGACGGAGAAAAAAGAAAAAGAAAATCATTAATGTATATAACTAGATCATATTCTTATTCTTTTAATGTGAACATAACTCATTAAATGTTTTGTTCTCTTTTTGTATTGGTAGGAATGAACCTGAGTTTATTCACGAAGTCATTGAATGGGTGAATTCGATATTAGTAAAAAAGACGTACTTTCAATTTTTCCAATATCCAATTGGAATAGAGTCCCGTGTGCAAGATTTGAAGTTGCTTTTAAATATTGAGAAGAATGACACTACATGCATGTTAGGGATTTTCGGAATTGGTGGAATTGGTAAGACAACTATTGCCAAAGCCATCTACAACTTGATTGCTTCTCAATTTGAAGGTAGTTGTTTTCTTGAAAACATTAGAGAAACTTCCGGCCAAAAGGATGGTCTGATCCAGTTGCAAAATAAACTTATTTCTCAAATCCTAGGAGGTTCAAGTCTAATGGTTGACAATGTTGATCAAGGAATTGCTTTGATAAAGCAGAGGCTTCGTAGTTTAAGGGTACTTCTAGTTCTTGATGATGTGGATCAACGAGTCCAATTAGAAAAGCTAGCTGGAAAAGGTGATTGGTTTGGCTTAGGAAGTAGAATCATCCTAACAACAAGAGATAAACATTTACTCATTGCACATAGAGTTGATTCAGCATACCAAATGAATGAGTTGGGTTACAAAGAATCTCTTCAACTTTTTAGTTGGAATGCCTTCAATAGAGACAGACCTGATAATGATTATGTGGAAGTCACAGAAGATGCAATACGTTATACTGGAGGATTGCCACTAGCATTAACAGTGCTAGGCTCGACTCTAAAAGGCAAAGATATTTTTTATTGGAAAAGTAAGCTGGACAAGTACAAAAGAATTCCTAACGATGACATTGAAAAAAAACTTAGAATAAGTTATGATGGATTAGATGAAAATGCGAAGAATATTTTTCTTGACATCGCGTGTTTCTTCAAAGGAGAAAATGTAAAATACGTTACAAAAATGCTAGATAGTTGTGGTTTTCACTCATATAGTGGCATCGAAGAGTTAAAGGATAAGTGTCTCATAACTCAGTTTTATGAATCATTGGTGATGCATGACTTGCTGCAAGAAATGGGTAGAGAAATTGTTCGACAAGAATCACCCAAAGAACCTGGCAAGCGGAGTAGATTGTGGTTTCATGAAGATGTTCGCCATGTCCTTGAAGGAAATACGGTAAGAATTATGTTAAAAATCTCTTTTTAATTCTACGTTGTTTCTTTTTCATGAGTTAAGCTTAGTAGAAAAATATTGAACTTTTTTTTTTTTTTTGCATAATAAAAAGGCTGAAAAGTTGCATGCAATATGTATGCGGATATATATATGTTATAGAAAAGAATTGAATAATTTCATAGGAAAATTGCGGCATTGATTTCTCTATTTAACTTAGGGAGCTAGAGAAATTTTCAATTTTCGATACCAATTAGTATATAGAAAAAATTTCTTCCATGGCCTTCCAAGGAGCCTTTTTCTTTTCCTCTCCCTCTTCCTCCTCCTCCATCCAGAGTTGTAGAGGTACCGTGGAAGGCAGCCCGAAAAGAAGTGGCTTTGTGTGGGTGCCATTTGGGGAATGGGTACTTATCTAATCACTACTTGTGCTTTCATTCTTAATTTTTTTTCTTCTAACTATAATACATCCTTATACACATGATATTTATGTTCAATCTTGGACTAGAGAGTGGAAAGAGAAATATAGGGGAAAAGCTAAATAAATCACTTTTGAAGATAGACATGAAGTTTATATATATATATTAAAGAATATAATATTCACAACCTACCAATAAAATAATTAATTAAATATACTAGTCATTTGTACATGGATAACATTGGATCGTTCTTACTGTACTCTTTACTTTTGTGGATGTGCATGTGGATGTGCAGTACATTTGTTATATAGTTTTGTATCATTGACTTTTTTCTTTTTGCTTCTACAAGCGTTTGACATTTATATTTCCTTTGTTGCACACATTTTGATGGTCCTGAATTTTCTTTTTCTCATCTTCTTCTCTTATCAAAAAGAAATTTAAATTCAACGAAACTTTCACACTAACATATTCTGAATGACTATATATATATTTACTTCTTAATACCTTAAGGAATTTGGTTGTAAATTTCTCTTGAATACGAAAAAATAATAGATTAATTATAGGATTTTAGAAGTACCGTATGGTCTAGTTTTTAAATTGCTTTTTAGTATCAGTTCTATTGGAAGAAATGGTTTACAAGCCCAACGTGAAATTTTGAGAAATATTTAGTTTATGCTTATTTTGCAAGTTTTTTTTTTTTAAAAAAAAAAACTTGCAAGCTATTTACAATTTCACATTTATACCTCAAGTTGAGTTAGATGATAGCACCATCATTTTCACAAGTACAAAAGTTAAGAACAATTAAATTATTTTATTTTGATAATAATGTAGTTTTTTCTTTTTTATGTGGAAGTAAGAACACTTTGATAATAATTAAAATTTTGAGCAAATTCTGAAATTCAAATGAAGCACTTGGGAAAAGTACACATATTCCCTTCAAATTATCATCACATTGTCAATGTGTCATTCAAACTACCAATTGTATCAATGTCCTTCTAAATTACTAAAACAATGTCAATGTCCCCCTAAGGTTAGCAAAAAGACAAAAATGACCATAAAAATTTTCAATAAGACAAAAATAATCCTTATAAATTTGAAAAAAAAAAAAAAAAAAAAAAACTAAAAACTAAAACTAAAAAAAAAAAAAAAAAAAAAAAACCCACTGGCCAACAAAGCCACCCTTGGTCATTCGGGGGTAGTCAAACCACCCTCATGTCTATTAGGGTGGTTTGGCACCTCCTCAATTTTTTTTTTTTTAAAAAAAATGAGGGGTGGCCGAACCACCTCCCTATGGCCAAGGGATGGCTTAGCCATCCCATTTTTTTTTTTTTTTTTTCAATTTTAAGTTTAGTTTTTTATTATTATTTTTTAAAACAAACCATTTCTTTTAGTTTAACATATATATATTAATTTTATGAAGGGTATTTTGTTATGGGGGTATCTTGACATATTTTGTAGTTTAAGGAGGACATTAACACAATTGGTAGTTTGAGGGACACATTAACAATGAAGTGGTACTTTGAAGGAGAGTATATGTACTTTTTCTTAAGAACTTCTATTTTTAGTACTTAATATTATTAAATTTTAATATTTTTACTAAATTTATATTTCAAATTGGACACAAATTTCTATAAACCTCTAAAAGTGACATGTGTTCTTTAGCATGTGATTAGAAGCACATATTTTTTTAAGGACAGAGTTTTCTTCTAAACTGAATTGGAGGAATTTCTTCAACACAATCTATAAAAATGACATGTGTCCCTTTAGCATGTGAGATGCACATGTTTTTTTTAATAGTAGAACAAAGTTGAAATTTTTTTTATTAAAACAACATCTGCACTTTCCACTGCTATTAAAAAAAATGGACACATGTCATTTTTATAGATTGGGTTAAAGGAAGTTCGTCCAATCTAGTTTAGAATAAAACTCTGCCATTTTTTTAATAGTATGTACTTCTCACATGCTTTTAGATAGCTTAAAGTACACATGTCACGTTTAAAGGTTTGGTTGTAAGAAACTGGTTCGTAAAAGTTTCTTACAAACTAGTCTATAGGAAACTTTTGTCCTTTGAAATTTTAGAAAAGTTAATTATAATCTTTTAAAATTGTATTTTGAAACTAACTAATAATTGGTTATTCATGTTAAAATAACTAATAAAATAAATTTGATGGATAATGTTAAAAAGGAGCTGAATAATGGAATGCAGAATAAATAAAATCACAGTTGGCAACTGCTTCTATTGTTTCAAATATGAGAGCCCCTACTATCTGGATGGGTTGTAAATATTACTTTTACAGCTTACAATAAAAGGTTGACACATCATCTAAACACACCAAATACAGTAAGTGTAAATCCGGTAGGTCTCTTCAAATAGATGTGTCTATTTTGTCAATAAATTTTCTTTTGTTCATAAGATATATTTGGTGTTTTTAACTGACGTGTTAACTTCTTATTGGATGTCGTAAAAGTTGGAGTTTACATCACATCTTGACTGAAGGTATTTTCTTCAAATATAGGCATAATCATTAATTTTGAGTATGCGATTATCACTCACTTTAGGATATTCCAATAATAATAATAATAATAAAACCTATTTTGAAATTCTAAAAAAGAAAAACAATGTGATTATCATGTTCATATTATAAATTTGTTTCTTTTTTACAAAGTAATTAACGTACACACACACATATTATGAAGACAAGAATTATAGGATAGGTTTATTAATGTGTTTTGAAGGTTTTGTTTTTTTTGTTTTTTAAATGTGTTTTGATGTGACATTAATGTGAAAACTATTTTTAGAAGTGCCTTTTGGTAGGCTCTTTGTTTGAGAAAATATTTTCTATAGTGTACACCTACTTATTTTGAGAAGCCTAAACAAATGTAAAGCTCTATTTTTTTAAAAAAATTAAAATTTAAAAGGGGAAAAAAGGGTAGTGGTGGCCGCATGGCCACCTTGACCAGATGTGGGTGGCTTTGCGACCACCTCAACAAGTACAAGGGTGGCCGCATAGCCATCCCAAATACCACACCCTACTCCACTTAGGTTGGCCACATGAACACCCTATTTTTCTAAATAAATATATTTTCTTAAATAATAAGTTAGCTTTAACCTTTGCAAAAGTTAAGCACATATCTTGTCAATATATTCATTCAACATGTGAATAATAGAAATTCATAAAAAAGAGTTTTGTACTTTAAGATGTTTGTTAATGTATTTCTTGAGAACATATGACAAATTTTAACAAACATGATCATACTTCTTGCATGCAAGAGATAAAATATGAAGAACTTTATATTATGATTTTACTTGTACACTAAATAATGCTTTGTCTTGGTAGGGAACAAACAAAGTTGAGGGTATATTGATAGATTTGCCTAGTCCAAACTTAATACACTTGAGTTCCAAAGCCTTCATGAAGATGAAAAGGCTCAGACTGTTTATAAGCCGCAATGCACGCTTTTCTGAAGAGCCTATTTTTTTCTCTAATGAGTTAAGATTGCTTGATTGGTCTAAATATCCTGGAGAATCTTTGCCATCAAATTTTCGTGGAGAGAACCTTGTTGCTTTAAGAATGCATAATAGTCACCTCAAGGAATTGGAGGGAGTCCAGGTAGTTATTGTTTTTAATATTTCTTCCTTTTAAGTTCTGTTGTGAACTTCTTTTGAACTAATTCATATCTTATTTTTCTTGTTAGAATTTCCAAAACATGACAATTATGGATTTCACTGGTTGTGAGTACCTAAGAAAAGTCCCTGATGTTTCAAGGATCCCAAATTTAGCAAGGTTTATTCTTGATGGTTGTGTAGGTTTAGTTGAGGTTCATGGTTCTGTTGGGTTCCTTGATAAGCTTGTTCGTTTGAGTCTTGCAAACTGCTCCAACCTTAGAAGTTTTCCAAGAAGACTCAAGTTGAGATCTCTGGAATCTCTTGTCCTTTCTGGTTGCTCAAAAATTAAGAACTTTCCAGAAATCGAGTGTCAAATGAAATTTTTAGTATATTTCGATTCTCGAGACACTGGTATAGAAGAATTGCCTTCATCCATTGGATACCTCGTTGGGATTAAATACATATATCTAGACGGTTGCACAAACCTCATGAATCTTCCAAATAGTATTAATCAGTTGCAACATTTAGAGCACCTTTCTCTTTACGGCTGTTCAAAAGTTGTTAAGTTTCTACAAAAGGTGGAGGATAACAGACAATCCATGCCCTCTATTGGATCTACAGAGGAATCTGATATTTCATCAGGGTCAGAATTACTCCGATTGATGCCTCGGACTAATACAAGCAATTCTATTGATGGTTGTTCCTCGGTATCATTTCCGAGACTACGAACATTATCTCTTAGTAATTGTGCCTTATCAGAATCAAATTTCTTGATCAGTAGCTTTGATTGTTTCTTCAGATTGAAAACTTTATATCTATCAAGAAGTGATATTGTTACCCTTCCTCGATGCATCAAAAGATTTGTTGGATTGGAGTTCCTTTATTTGAATGAATGCAAACAACTTCGAGAAATTCTAGGACTTCCACCAAATGTAAAATATGTGGATGCTACAGGGTGCGTGTCATTGGCAATATTTTTAGAAGAACCTGTGAGGGTTGGAACTTTATCCCCAACACCGCAATTGTTGAGTCTTGGAAATAATGTTCTAACAGAATTAGATTTCTTGATTCAATTTGATTGCCCACCTAGTTTGGAATATCTATATCTATCAAGTAGCGCTATTGTTAGCCTTCCTGCATGGCTCAACAGATTTGCTGGATTGGTGCACCTTCACTTGGAAGATTGCAAGAAACTTCGAGAAATTCCAGAACTTCCACCGAATATAATAAAGGTATATGCGCGTCGATGCAGGTCATTGGAAAGATTTGAATTTAATAAGATATACAATTTACCAATGCTTCTATGGAGTGACTTGTCCGATTGCCATGAACTGCGTCAGAATATAGGGAATGATGTGCACATTCGATTATTGAGTGAGGTATCTCTCTCTCTCTCTCTCTTATAAATATTTTAGTATGTGCCTTATTTGTAGGTCGTATCACTGAAAGTTTTTCAAATTTGTGTAATAGGGACATTCTAAGGAGCTTCAATTTGGTTGTATATTTCCGGGAAATAAGGTTCCAGATTGGTTCAACCATCGTAGTGAGGTTTTAAACAGTAATTCATGTGAAATGGATATTAATGAGCCTGCACATTTGGATGGGGAGATCATAAAAGTTGCTTTCTCTGCTGTTATTGGAATGGTGGATGGAAAAGATGGAGATTCTTTTCAAGTTGTTGTTCAAGTCATCAATAATGGTGTAACCTATAAGCTTCGAGGTAATGAATGTTACTCATCGTGCTCAGATCATATATGGTTGCATTACAATGTTCAAGAATCTTTTAAGTTAAAGGGGGATAATCTTCGAGTTAAATTTAAATGCGAGGATAAACATTCAAACCCTTCTAAGTCAGTGCTCTTTAAAAGCTGCGGATTCCATCTGATACGTATGTATGAAGAGAAAGTGATAGATTTAAACCAGCCACCTCCTTTCACTTTTTCCTCTAAGGACCCCATAATGCTTGTTAATTTGATTTTTGTTTTTGTTTTTTGTTTTGTAATTAAGTTGTTAATTTGATTGTGTGTGAACTTCCATTTTCACTTAATTATGGATCAAATCTTCATAGTCTTGGAGAAAATCATCCCATTTTTTAGATCTTTGGTGCAAGTGAGTGAGTTTGTGTATGGATGCAACCAGCTATTTGCGATGAAGTCACTAGCTTGGGTTATAATAATGTAAGTGTTTGACCTATTTATTTAGACTTCTATTTTGTAATTAAGGTGTGAATTTATTTATTTTTCATTACAAGTGAACTTTGACCTAGGTCTCCTTTTACTATGGTTTTTTAAAAAAAGACTATCTGATGCAGAGATATAATGGATATTTTAAGTCTTATATGGGTTAAGTACATGATGTATTTTCCATTCAAGTTAATAGAAAATACTAAAGGAGGGGCAAAGTTAAAATGCCTAGTAATTTGAGGGGTCGATTGTGGCTTTTAAAGGTTTGGTGTGATTACAAATGAGGCTAGGTGTCCGTTCAAAATGATAAACATAATTTTCCTTTTTTTAAAGATTAGCATGTTTAATATTTGTTTCAGTTGAAATAAAACCAAACAATTTCCTTTAGTGAACCTCACACAAGACATTTCTTCAAATGTAAACCCCACAAAACACCCCAAAACACATTTCCAAATTAACCAAAAAAAAACACTTTTCAAAACCATCACCAAACATACTTTTAACTACTTTATATTACAGAAAATATTATCAACTGAAGTACGTACTGCCTGCATCACAGGGTAACTATATATAATATAATATATATATATGATTATATATATGACATGTTTAACTAAAGACCTCCGTTAGGAAAGCTTCCAGGCTTTACCACCATTCATACTGAATTTTTTAAGCCTTCCAAAGAACATAACAATGATGAGGATCAATTTTCCCTCCGCTACCATCTTCCAGCGAATCCGTACCATTTGTCCGTACATGAGCTTTCTGGTTGAAGTTGCCGTAGGCGTTCGCCAGCTGTACCCAGTTGTGAACCCCAACATTCCCGTATGCACTATAAATTAAATTATCAGACAATCTAATAATTATATGCAATGATTATATATATATATATATAATTTTAGAGAATTTAGTAAAGAAATTAATGGGATCGAGCAAGGAAAAAGCTCACCTTATCACTTCAAAGGTGATATTCAGCACGTTGAAGTTGAGGGGATCTTCCCTCATTTTGTGTCTCTCTGTAATACATATGAGAATAACGAACATGACTAAATAGGAGAGTTGTGAGAGCATCAGATACTCCATTAAAGTCTTCCTTCGATTTTGGCTAATTTCTTTCCCCTTTTCTGAAATTTCGTCATGATCTAGATCTTTTGTCGGAAGGAAGGTAGTATATGGTGGGAGATACCTATAAGAAAAAAGTAAGTAAACAAACTAAGTTTCCCCTAGTATTGAAGTTTCAAATTCAAGGGTGAATGACACTTTTCTCTTGCAAATTTTAACTCAGTACAACTCGAACCCTATTTTGAAATTTCAGTGTCAATATACTCTCTCTGTCAAATTAATTAGTCATTAATTAGACTAACAAATGTATAACTAAAATAAAGAGTTAGATGTTAGTGCTTTGAAAAAATGAATAGTTAAAATAAAAAAATGTGATTATTTAGCTAAAATTTACTCAGCCAAATATAAATGCTCTAAAGGTGGTAGTTTATGGAAGAAAAATGTAATATATTGACCCTAGATTTAATTAAGGTACGTTGTTCTCCCAAACTAGGGTACGTTTTTTTTTTTTTTGGAATAAATATTTGGATCTCATTTATTAATCAAGTAATTAGAGCAAATTGCTCTAAGAAAAAAATATCACAAATACAAAAATAAAATAAAAAATAAAAAATTATTCCAACCAAACTTAACCTATAACGTGTTTAATGACAGGACTAGGGTACTTATGCATTATGCATGCATGATGAAAAGTATTAGCTATTATCTAATGGTGTTATCAATCATTTTTGAAAGATAATCTTAATAAAACCCACGTCTAAAATAGTTGGACTTCAACTACAGTCTACAGCTTCAGGCCTGGTACAGGCTTAATGTGTAAAAGCTTCAGAGAAGACTTTTTGTTTGTTGTTTATTTCGCAATCCAACAAATGATGAAAACTTGTCTTCTACCGAGCAAAAGAAGAAAAAAAGATAGAAAAGAAGGTAACTTTCTTAATTAAATATTAAATCAATTCCATCACGGACGACTTGGGTCCAGATTTGGAGGAATTGACGTAGGAAAAGATAAGTCCAGTTATTTGCTTTATATTCCCAATTGGCATCCATATATAAGACTGGGTTCAAAAGCACAAATGTGGAAAACGACTTTGATGAAATGACACGTCATAATTTAATGGCAGAGGATGAGAATATTTTGTTCGATCTGTTTGACAATTTTTTGAAACTAAGAATCATTAATTGGTGTAAGCTAGGTTGGCTGTGGAATTTATGCGAGGGGTATAGTGTTCAGAGTTTAATAATTATAGTTGAGTACATATATATCAAAAGGATTGGAATAGGAATAGGAATAGAGCATCCATATTACAGCGAATATTTATTATTTGAAAGAAAAATCTTATATATTATACTTTTATTTTATTTTATTTATGTAACATTGTCAATCCATCATTGATTTTTTATTTTTATTTTTTTAAAAAGAAGTGCTAATACAAGTTGTGATTATGATTGGCAATGACACATGAGCAAAGTAGAATAACAGTGTGGAATATAGCATTTTTATATTTTAAATTTTAAATGATGTTGCAACATTTTCACCATGTGATAATATAGAAAAATACTATATATCACACTTTTATTCTACTAGGTTGATGTAATACATCAAATAAATCATTGGATCAACCTTTGTTAAAAAAATTAAAAAAAAAAATGAAGGGTTGATTCACAGTGTTATATTAATTAGCATAATAAAATCGATAAAAGTGTGATATATAACATTATTTCATAACAAATACATACACCATTAGACCAATGAAAATTTAATCTAAACTAGCAAACAGATCCTCATAATTTGACAACACTAGAGGAAGTGTAACATTTAATTTGTTCATTTGGTCTGAGGAACATCAACAAGCAGTCATTCTAGTTTAGGAATTCAATAACCTCCCAACAAATCGTATTTTTTTTTTCTTTAAAGAAAAATTCCGATCTAGATGTAGAATGCTTGCACCTTCTTCTATCTAATAATTTCCATGGAGTTGCAGAAATTTTGTTATATTTGTTAAATTTAATGAGTGTAGTTTCTAATCAAGTGGAATATTATCAGCAACTACTCATATCCATCATCGAGTGTAAAATGATTAAATTAGGGAAAGGTAAGTCAAGTGGATTTCTCGACGTGGCAACTGGCATTTGGCTTATCCTATCAAATTCAACCTCAACCGTGCCTTGTAATCTCCTAATTAATAAACTTTCTTAAACCAAATATGCAATCCCACTAACTTTCACTTAGCAAATTAGAAAGAAAAAGAAAAGAAAAGTGTGACCCGAGATTATAGTTTTTATTACAAATTTCTTATAAATTAATATTATAATTTACCTGACACTTATAATGTAATCTATTAAACAATTAAATTTTATTATTTAATTTTTTTAATCATTGAACCACAAACTTGTAAAAAAAAATTATAATAAAATGTGTACGTACTACCAAAAGGATAAGAGATTTGATGATGAAAAAAAGTAATGATATTTAATAGTCTTCCATATGATTGCAATATAATTTGGATCGCATAGCAATAAAAAAAAGAAATGTTACATTTTTTTCTCTCGATTTTTATCCTATTCTTCTACTTTTCAAAATTATCATTAAATTTATGAGTCCCACAAATCTAATGCTAATTTTGAAAAGTATAAAAATGGAAAAAGGACTAAAGAAGAAGGATGCGTAGCAAATCCCATAGTAAAAATCAATCATTGATTTGCGATGAAAATGTATGTGTTTTTTTCAACTTTGTTATTGCAATTAAAAAAAGTATGTACTTCTCACATGCAAAAAGACACATGTCATTTTTATAGACAAGGTTGAAAGAAATTCCTCCAACCCAGTTTAGAGAAAAACTTTATCCTATAACACTTAAAAAAAACAAAAAAAACACACAAGATTAATTTTAACTGTCAGATTATCTAGTATCGTAATCTACAAAATAACATTACACATTAAATAAATAAATAACAATTAGAGTAACCACAAATTAAGAGAATGCAAGACTCACATCATTAAGACGAAGAGCACCAGAATTGCTGAAGAGATGGTGGAGAGATCAACGACAGATTCACCAGCATGCCGCGAGTTCACACTTAAAAACAACGAGCCCACGAGTTTCTGATACGAATTCATGCCATCCATGGCTCCCGAACTCCACTCCATAGAGCAAAACAGTATAAACTGTATCAATATAAACCCAAAAACAGTCACAGCCAGACGAGCCGCATGATCAGGACCAGGCAGCAAATGGCTGTAGCCCATATCTCTATAATTCTTCAACACGTAACCGAATTCCGCCCGTTTAGTGGCCTTCTTCAAAACCCAGATCACAAATAGCAGGCATGGGGGATACAAAGTGTTCCCCATGAGAACCTGTGGAATGAGAAGTAAAAGGAGACCTGAATTCTTCTTGAAAACCACCATGTTCTCGTTTGTTGGGATGAAACCGCAGTTTGTGAAAGTAGAAACAGTCGTGAAGACAGAAAACGTGGGTATATATAAGCCCTTGCTTTCGAGTACCTTCCTTGCACTTGGAACAAGGATTATGTACAACCCAACCAAACAAGAACCAACTAAATTAACTATAAACAAATAACCCATCACCACGAATCCCAAAAACTTAATAGAACTATACGTAGTAAGACTATCAACGCTTTTGATTCCATGTTCAACATCGGTTTCGGGTTTCTTGCCGTCGGAGTTAACGATTGTAGTACTGGTGGTTTCATGATTTTTGGACATGTTGAACTTCGCTAGTTGAAGTCCGAGCAGGGAGGTGAAAACCTCCCCGCCAAAAAACATTAAGAATGTCATGATGATGAGTTGGGTGTTGGAGAAAACCTGCATTTCGATGGTTGACATGCTTGAAACTGTGGTGGCGGAGACGGACGTGAAGAAGACATCAATTTCCTTAGGCCTAAACGACGTAGTTCTTGGCTTTGAGACCTTCAAAGCCAAATAACCAAGTAGAGAGAAAACTATGAAGTAACTAAGCTGGACGAAGAAGGGGTTGACATGGAAACGGAAAATCAACTGAGAAATTTTGTTGCATGAATAGCGACAGAAGTGCACCAGTTTTTTGCCAAGACAAGCAAACTTCATCTTTAATTAGTGAAGAGTGCCCTGTCGACCCATGCTCAGAGTGGAAAGGGGGGCTTATAAAGACGCAAGCACCAGCTGGTACGGTACAAGGGCTCCAATTGGGAATCATTTGGTGGAATTTTCCTCTGTGTGAGAGTGAGACGACTTAAAAGGAGAATTATTAATAAAGAATCTGCAAACCTTATCACACTCGATGCATATGAGTAATTATATATGTTATTTTTTATATTTATTTTGTATTAATAAATAATAATGTGACTTTTAAAATTATTATTAAATTTATTATCGATAATTATTAATTTTTAATTTAATGATAATTTTAAAAATTATATTATTTTTAATTAACACAAAATAAATACAGAATATAACTTATATCATTACTCGATGCATGTATATATATATGGTTTGTCCGTCGTTTCACTCACGGATTCCAAGAGGCACGTGCACACTTTGTGGGATATATGAGTTCTACGTTGCAATGATATTGTTGATCGAGGAAAACGTGTGTAAGAATTTTTTTTTTTTTTTGAAGCTCAACAACAACCCATATGGTCGACAATCGACATGGTCTAATTTAGTTGATCAAATACTCAAAAATTCAATTACCAATAACTCTAACATCTCTACTATTAAATAACGGACCTTGAGATTATCTGAAATTAATTAATTAACAATTTTTCTCATTAATTAGTAAATTCACTTACTTTGACAACCAACTTCAATAAAAAATTAACAATTCTTGTTTAGAAGTTTCATATATCATCCAATACCATCGGTAGAGTTTGTAAAGACCACGCAATGTGATATGGTTTCAAGGGATGAATTGGATGTGCGCAACAATTGTCCAGAAAGAGGAGGACTCAATGATTATTCGTTCGCTAGAACTAGAATTAAAAATTATCCCGCCAATAACAAAGTTTGAAGCGTCACGACTTAAATAAGCTTGAATTTTATTCGTTCATGGAGAGATAATCTTAGAGTAGTTATAAGAGTCACTTCTTTGGGAAGCTCTCCCACTGGATGATCAAAATCAATGGATCAGGTCTTTCAACGACATTGGCTTTTGGAAGAAAACTTTGTAATCGCCTCATATATAGTTGTAGTGGTGGCGTACGTTTAGCCAACAACACTAACTAATTAATGGTATATAACATCGACAAGCAACAATAAAATAAAATAATTAGAAAAAAATAAAATAAAATAAAATAAAACATTAATTGGTCATGGAGGGTACTAACCTTGATCGTGAGCTTCAAGGCGACTTATTCTCTATTGAGAAGTGTTAAGTTTACAAAATATTCTATATAAAAAAAAAAAAAAATCTTAAAAAATGATGTGACACAATATGATTGAATTTCTCAAAATTTTAATTTATTTCATTCTCAATCATGTTATATTACATCCCTTTGTAAGAATTTTGTTTATAAAACATTTTGTAAATTTAGCATTTCTTTTCTTTATTTATAAACCATCATTCTCACTCACCTACTTTAAAGAGTCACGCTATAACAATAAACCCATTTATGAAACTTCTTAAGTAGATTTACCAATGAATTCCGAAATGCTATGTTCTTAAATATGATTTATTAATTTACTGTCTGTCCCGTCTCATCTGGATTTGGCTATACTTGTATGTATTCAGCCATGTTAGCCTCACATTAGAGCCTCATAGCTCGATAGATAACTGGCTGCCTTAATTCCATTTTATTTTATAGCTCTTCTTTTCTTATATCTCCGTCTGTCCCTACGATTCTATTTTATTTTTTATTTTTCAAATTTGCGATGAAAATTTATAGTTGTTTACTCTTTTCCTAATTTTATACCTCTTTTTTATTTGATGCATGGCACCATGTGAGTCTGTGACCCCGAACAAGTGGGGGATTGATCTGAGAAATTGGACGGAACATATGAATGGAAGGTTTAAGGTACGTAGTTCAGGAAGATAGATATATATAAAGGTCGAATAGGGTAGAGAAAAACTCTAGTCGGCCAAAAGGAAAATAGAGAGGTTTGTTCTGAAATTTTGAAAATATTATTCTCCAATCAAAAGTATTGAACTAAGCTCACAACTCGGGCCTAAATATATAGTTTAGAAAAACCGACTTTTTTCAAAAATGGCAAAACTCTAATTATTATATAAAATCCATTAGAATAAAAATTCTCCCAAAAATCAGTCAAATATAGGGTATGATTGCAAAGGATTTTGGTTGGTTTTCAGGGAGGTTTTGGACGAGGTTTGGTTCTTGTTGTTTTGTTTTTTGTTGGTGTTTGTGATTTTTTTTTGTTTTTTGTGGTTTGCTTTTCTTTTTGGATTTTTTTTTCTTTGTTTGTTTGTGTTTTGATGTGTTATAAAGTAGAAAGAATGTCGTAAATTTTATATGAAAAAGTAAAAAAAAAAAAAAAAATTTGTTTTTTAGTGAGTATTTTATTTAAATAGTAATAAGAAAACGTTTGATGTGATATAAAAAAGTAAAAAAAAAAAAAAAGTCAAAATTATAATATAATATAAAAAGTTTTTTTTAAAAAAAATTGATTTAACAAAACTCATAAATAGGGGTGGCAATTTTTGACACGACTCGCAAACCCGACACGAACACGACACGAAAAAATCGGATTTGGGTTTGGGATTATCGGGTTACCAAGTAAACGGGTCAACCCGTTTATAACTCATTAGTTAACAGGTCAGACGGGTCAACCCGCCGGCTGACCCGTTAAAAAAAAAAAAAAGCCTAAAACTCAACTATCCTATCCTTCCCTGTTTAGTATTATAAACTTATAACCCGCACCCCCCCTCCAACTCTGAGCTCTCTCTCTCAATCTCCCTCTCTCTCTCTCTCTCTCTCTCATTGTTACTCATCATTCCCACTCAACCAGACCGGTAGGCCAAACCAGTTTCTCTCCGGCGTCTCCGCTGCTCGTCCGACACTCTCCGGCGTCTCCGCTGCATCCCTCTCTCACGAGTCACGGCCATCTCCAGCGCTCTCTCTCACACTTACGGCCGTCTCCGGCTCTTTCTTACGGTCGTCTCCGGCACTCTCCCTCACGGCCGTGTCCGGCTCTCTCCCTCACGGCCGTATGGCCCGTCTCTAGCTCTCCGGCTCTCTCTCTTGTCTCTCTATTCTAGATCTAGGGTTTTGTTTTGTCATTGATTTGGAATTTTGGATCATTTGTAACAGATTTGTTGAATTAAGCATATCTGAAAGCCTTTCAGATCTGCTTAATTCGGGTTGGGTGGGTAAATCCGACCCGGACTTGGCACGACCTAGCAAACTAACGGGTTGACGGGTCGTGCCGGGTTGACCCGCTAAAATGGTGGGTCGTGTTCGAGTTTATCCTTAATGAGTTAGCGAGTTAAACGAATCAATCCGAACTCGACCTGTCAAACCGTTTAGCCACCCCTACTCATAAACAGTAAAACCTTGCTCTTAGCTCAAACAAGTTAGGGTAATTGTAAACATCAGCCCAATTTTTTTTTTTTTATTTGGGGCCCACATCAAACCCAGGCTGATGCACTGTCAGCCTGGGCTGATGCTAATCGGCACTCAACAAGTTAAAGATGTACCACAAAACCAATTATATATGGGGATTAATTGCATGCCTATGATGTCCATGACCAATACATAGGTACGGGAGGTTTAGGGAAGCTAGCTTTGTCGTCTGCATAATTTTATGCCTGAGAGATTGATGGTGACTGACACTTACCGTACCACTCGGTTAATTCACAACTTTCTGCAATTGCGCAATTTGGTGCTTCCTCCACTTTGAGCACCCAGTTGACAACTAGAATTTTATTTTATTTTATTCAATTTGTTTTTTTTTTTTGGTAAGAGTGGACTACTAGAAATTAGTTGCGCACACACGGTTTTTATTCATTATTGGACTGATCTACAGACCACCACTCCTTGTCGTTCTTTACAATATTTATTTATTTTTAGACAAAAATGGAGGATGAGGTGTTTTTGATGTAGAAAGCTACAAAACCATGGCATCTTCTTCGCACTAGTAGGTAGAATGGGGATTGAAATCCGTTGTAATATGAAGGGAGAGTAGGGAGTAGTCGTGAAGTAGGACTCATGAAATACAGGATAAGTTCCTCAGTTGAATTCTAAAATAAGAGGGTGTCTCCTCATTAGATAGAAGGTAGTAGTAGTATTAATATCTACTGTAGAAACCTAATGTAGGACTTCATCTAATATATTCTTATCAATAGTGTCTTATAATGCTTATTTAAGGAAGTGACTGATGAATAATATTATCAAGTCTTAAGTATTCTAGCACTTGAATTGTTTTGAAAGGTTTAAGATTCTTCAAATTATCTTACCGTTATCTAAATATTTGTCTTTAGTTGTAACCATAGGCTAGCTCAAGAAAACCAATCTTGCAGCCTTGCTAATTCAACAACCAAATACTTGTTCATAGTCCTAGTCACATAAATAATACTTAAAGTTATTGTGTCGAGTACAATAGCTTTAATTTAGGCCATTCATTTAAATAAACCGTCTAGACTGTGACAACACATAAAAGGGAAAAGAAAGAGGAAAAAAATAAATAAGTGGCTTGCAAGCCATTGCATCGGGTGGCCATTAAAGTGGGCAAACTATTTTTGTGATTGATTCAGCCACCTCTAAATTGGCCAATGGAGGTGGCTGAACCACCCATCCTCAAATCCTCAGTTGATTTTGTTAAATTGATTAATTCAAAGGAGTTAATCTAGTCCAAAGTTATCGGAACGAATTGTTAATTTGCTTTAATGGAAATTACTTCAATTATAATACACTTATCTTACTTTGATCTATGTGTTCAACCAATTGGGATAGATTAATTACTTTTTTTAAAAAAAAAAAATTTAAAAAAAAAAAAAAAAAAAGTAGGAGGGGAAAATCAAAATGGTTACTTTAATTATTTGGGTGTGACTATAGTATAAATAGAGCCTTGTACACAATCATATTAATCAAAAGAGTACAATATAACCCTATAGGACTATACCTTAGTGGTGGACACAATCATATTAATCAAAAGAGTACAATGTAACACTATAAGACTATACCTTAGTGGTGGACGTAAATGGCTAACACCTAACTACGTACCCTTAAAATCCTTATCTCTATATTCTATCTTTTCTCCCTTTCTTTTATTTTTATTTTCCCTTTAATCCTAATAAAATCCTTTTAGTTAGGGTAATCAAATTCTCATTTATGATAAGAATTTCTACCATTATCATATACATGATGGATTGAAAAGCCAAATCTCTTGAAAAGTTCAACAATATATTCCCCACAACAATTCATATATAAAATATTTAGTAAAGATAGTATCTCAAATATTCTAGACTAGTTATCGATGATAGACTTTCCTGAAGAGGCCGGTCCATTTCATTAAAGATAAGAGATAATTAAACGTTACCGACCATACTAATATATTCCATTTATTTTTTGGTTGATTAAAAAAAAAAAAAGCAATCTTACTTTTTTTGAGATAAAGGCAATCCTCTTAACTAACCTAGCTAGTACAAAGGTGAGGGATAGCTCAAATCTTTAAAGTTTATCGCACTATAACCCTGAGATTAGTTATGCGTGCGGAGTTTCTTATTATTATCCAAAGCAAAAAAAAACAGTGGAAATGAGATTAAATCTTAATTCTTTTTCTTTTTTATTTTTATCTATCTTGGGCCTATTTTTCAGAACAGAAAATTGCTTAGAAGTAATGACAATGTAAAAAAGATTGTGACACTACTACACTAATTCATAGGTTATGATCGTTAATGTGTTGTGGGAAGTGGTTTTTGTTTAAAAAATGTTTTGATCTTATTTTGACAAATTCAAACATTTGTAGAGCCTTACTTATATATATATATAAATAAAAAAATAAAAAAAGGTGACCGTCTAGCCACCCTCAGTAGAGGAAAGGGGTGGCCGCGCGGTCACCCCTCCTCCAATTATGGCCACCCTAATCTCTTTTCTAAAAAAATAAAAAATAAAAAGTTCGCGGTCACCCCTCCTCCAATTATGGCCACCCTAATCTCTTTTCTAAAAAAATAAAAAATAAAAAGTTATCTCTTACCTGTTCAAAAGTTAAGCTTAGATTTTGTCGAAATATTGGTTTAATTATACTTAATTCTCCAATTAACACTCATTTACATATTACTTTCATAAATAGCCATTTATCGCACTCAACCCCCTTCAACTACCAATCATTGGTAAAAAAACAATAAAAAAAAAACAAACACTTCACTAGCCGAATCATTAAAATGACAGAATTTCAATCACATGCCATGTATGTGCGTTTTTTAGACTCGATCAGACTCTTTTGACCCTACAAATAATAAAAATACAAAAAAAAAATTAAAAAAAAAATAAAATTAAAACTTAATTTTTTTTTTTTTAAAAAAAAAGGAATAAAGAGGAGTGGTTACATGTTTGCTTTGCTGAGAAGCTTTTGTATTTAATTGCAACTGTGTTTGGTAAATGATTTTGAGATTTTTGAGTTTTGAATAGTAATAAAAAGTAATTGATATGATATAAAGTAGAAAGAATATTATAAATTTTTTGTAAAGAAATGTGAAAAAAATTTTATTTTTTAGTGATTTTTTTTATTTGAATAGTAAATAAAAAGTAAAAAAAAAAAAATTGATAAAATATTAAAAGTGAAGTTGAATTTTAAGAAGAAAAAATAAAGAGATGGGGAGAAAAACGATTTGCCAAACATAGATTAGATTAAATGATGTTGACAAAACTAAGAGTAAGTTGGGTGAAGAACACCCCAACTTGCATGGACCGATCAATGATTCAAGTCACACGCTACCATAATCCATTTTCTTTTTAGAGAACAGCTTGTATTTTTTTAATGAGGTGTTGACTTCTTTAGATAAATAAGGTGAGAAAAATTGTTTGCCAATCCAAGTCCAAACAACTTTTTTCACTTTTTGCTCATAAAAAATTCACATCTCATTTCACATATTTATATTACATCAAGTACTTGTTATTTCTATTCAAACCAAAAAAAATCTTACCAAACACACCTTTGTCTCAAAAATCTAAATATTATATGACCTAGCCGTAAAGCCCACAAGGACTACTGGACCATGGTCGGTCCAGGATTCCATGACACATGTTATTTAGGGTGCTCCGTTTGACTTGGCCAATCACCCACGTGATTAGTGGACCCATAATGATTTCAATCTCCAAAGAAGGACAACGTGGGCCGGTAATTAGATTGACGATGCTGATGTAGCGATCACATGTGTCAATAGAATGGATTTCACGTTGTACTTTCTTCTGTTGACAAAATTATTCCGGGTCAACACGTGACTAAAAAAAATAATAATAAGTGTTAGTTGTAACTGTCAAATTAACAATATAAAATATTTATGAAATAAAAATATGATATATAAAATTAATTACTCAATTATCTAATTAGGGGACCATGACATGGTTGCTTTCTAAGAAGCTTTTGTATTAATTTTGGTCATTGAGTAAATTTGTTCTTTTAAATCAAAATTTCTGGTGGTTAACGCGTTAAAATTAACAAAACAAAAAAGGATATAAAAAAGAATACAAACTAATATAAGACAAATTATTGAATGCTAGTTAAATTTGTTTGCAAAGAAATTTAGAAGTATGACTTATTAGTAGAGGTGCTCAACCGGCCTGCCCGTGAGGCTCCGATCACCCACCGGCAAAGATAATGGACCAATTTTTTCCCACGTTACTCTAATGGGTGAGATTGACTTGTTGTAGAAGGGAATTTCTTCTAAACTTGGAAAATGATTCTTTCATGTTGGAATCTTTTCCACCATCTAACATAGAACTTGCGGATGCATATGCTTTGACTTATACTGAATTCTCATTTAAAGATCCATGAGACTTTGTACCTTTTTAAAAAAAAAAAAAAAATGAAGCAATGCCAGAAATTGGGTGTTGGGATCATCAACTTGATAGAAAGTAGAAAACTGCCTCATTACTTCAAAAAGAGAATCCGGGAGGATCTCAGGTATAAGCCCATGAATGTTCCACCATCAGAGAAATCAGGAGAAAAGTTGACTTTTGAACTTGTTGTAAAAACTAAGAAACCATAAATGAGATAAGTTCTCATTCTGGTAGAGGGCTAATTTGTTCCAAGCTTCTATATAATCTTAGTAGCTGAACTTTTCTTTATGACCAAGAATATCTCCAACAGCAGATGGATGTGATCCCCATTCAATTCTAGAAATAATTTTTTGAATAAACAACTTACGATGAATGACCATTTTTTGGGCAGGATCGAATTTATCAGTGATAGGATTAACTTGGATTAATTTAGTGTGAATTAGGATATATCTGTAAAGGATGATTGACTTAGTTGAATGGACTGGGATAAAATTCCATCTTGGAGGAAGGTGACTTTTGGCAAGATTAAAAGATCTTTCAAATGACTATGGTGGGGTTCAACAAAGAACATATTGGTTGTTTCAGCTTTTTGAATGTAATGGGTCCGATTAGCTTGGACAATGGGTTTTTTACTTGGAGTGGTTGTGCTACTTGCGAAATTAGCAACTTGGTAAGGATCTAACTTTGGAAGGTTATCGAAACTTGGTGTTACTAAAGATGAGGCGAAAGAAGGCCTGGGGACAGATCCAAGAAGATGGAGGCTGGTGTTTACGTGGTGTTCAAACTTGGGTGTTTTTTGGGGGAAACAATTAGTTGGTCAGGATATAACTTTGGAGTTGGATGAGGTAGTTTACTTTGGGGTTTTTGTGGTTTTTTATTTTTNGATTTTTCGCAGCCATCTTTTCCTTGCAAAAATTCACGGGTAAGGAAATCAAGAATATAATTTTGATCTCTTTTGATATATTCAATTTCAAAATAAAAAATACTTAAAATCGATTGCCATCTAGCAAAAACCTGTTTTGATGTAATGTTTTGAACATCTTTTACTAAAATATGCTTTGCACTTTTACAATCAACTCAAATTAGAAACGTTTGATTTATCAAATCACTTTGAAACTTTGATATGCATACTTGGATTAATTCACTTTTAAAATATAATATATTTTTCGTATATTCTATATTTTGTTGATATTTTAATATTCTCTATTTAGAGTTTCTTGTAATTAAATCTGAGAGATTTGATTTAATTACCATACTTATATTCACTCTATATCCTATAAATAGGGATCTTTATATTGTAGACAAACATTAAGTTAATGAATATAATGTAGTCCTAAGCCTTTTCGAATGGTAGATATAGGTGTCTAACACCGAACTATCCGTAACTTTTTATGTCTCTTACTCTCTCTTTTTTTGCTCTTATTTTTATATTTTATATTTCCGCACATATTTCAACAATATTATATTAATCATTTATTTTTGTAACTAAAAAAAAAAAAGGTTAAACACGTTTTTAGTACCTGTGGTTTACGCGAGTTTCAACCAGCTACCTAGTTTTTGAAAAGTATCACAGGTGGTACCTGTAGTTAACATAACTACCAGGTTAGTACTCCCGTCAAGATTCCGTCCAAAAAATTAACGGAGTGCCACCTCATCACCTCTAATTGGCCGACACGTGTCCAGATCGACAGATATTCATTCCACGTCAGAAGGTCCTTGTGGTTTCCCTGCCACATCAGATTTAAAATATAATAAAATAATACTTAATCAAAACAAAAAAAAAAAACAAAAATATGAAATTATTTGAATCGGCGGTAAGTAAAATAGGGCACCCTTAGGTTTTGAAACGCATTCACATTTGGGGTTTCCAAAAAACCCAATTGACGCCGTCGAAGTCATTTTCCCCACCGCCGCTCGATTCGACTGCGATTCCGGTGGTTTGTGACTAGAATCCGCTTGTTTTCAGTCGTCAGAGAGCCTGATTTGTTGACTAGTTGGTTGCCCTCGCCGGTGGACCCGCTCGTGGCCCACTCGTGACCCACTCGCACGCCTCCGATCAAATTGAAAGGTNGTTTCCCTGCCACATCAGATTTAAAATATAATAAAATAATACTTAATCAAAACAAAAAAAAAAAACAAAAATATGAAATTATTTGAATCGGCGGTAAGTAAAATAGGGCACCCTTAGGTTTTGAAACGCATTCACATTTGGGGTTTCCAAAAAACCCAATTGACGCCGTCGAAGTCATTTTCCCCACCGCCGCTCGATTCGACTGCGATTCCGGTGGTTTGTGACTAGAATCCGCTTGTTTTCAGTCGTCAGAGAGCCTGATTTGTTGACTAGTTGGTTGCCCTCGCCGGTGGACCCGCTCGTGGCCCACTCGTGACCCACTCGCACGCCTCCGATCAAATTGAAAGGTAACCACTTTGCACAGTTTAGTTCCTTCTTTTATTGTGGAAATGGAGTTGTAGGAACCCACGAACCCACATACGTGTCTTCTTGTGTACTGTGTTTAGGGTCTAACAAATTTACTTCCTTTGTTTATGGGTCACAATCTGAGAATACATGTTGTGTTTCACGATTTTCCTGTCGGTTTGAAGATTGTACATGTTTTGTATGGCCCGTATGTCAACTATTGTTGTCGGTAGATTTTAGATGTGGTGCTTAGAATATGTTAGGTACATGAGTGGTTTGAATGGTAGGTTGGTTTTTTAAATCACATTCATTTTGTTTTTTCCCCAAAAAGTTTGGTACTTTTGTTGATATTCTGTCCAAAATGGTATAATTTTTTATTTGTTGTCAGTAGTTCCAACTTTAAGAGTAAACGTGTTTAACCCCAAAACAAAACAAAAAAGTGTCTATGGGATGTCATTGTCCAATAGACACTTTTGCAGTTCCTATGTGGTCCACTGACTTTGTTAAAGTGTATGGGATGTCATTGTCCCCTTGACTATTGATAAATGTTTACTTTAATGCACAATAAATTTGTTGGCTTGTTAAGTAGTGTTTGTAACTAGTATCTTTCTGTTTGCATATAAATTGTTTGACATAGATAATAAATTTGACTATTTATGCATGGTGCAGAAATGGCTAGCTCGATGGTAGATATATTAAATTTACCATGGTGGTCTATGTCTGGAAGGCACTTAGAGTATGGGAGGAGATGTTCTGACTACCCCGGAAATAGATGCGGAACGCCTATATATTCTGGACATTTCTATTGGGTGACGGACCATTTGGTTTATCCAGACGATGGTGAAATGTTTTACAAGTTTGATGAAGACGGTTACGAGGGTATCATTCCCTGAGGACAGACAACGAATAATTAAGATGCTCAATGACTTGTTGACCGGTAGAAGACGCAAGTTGCACATTTATGTAGAGCAATAATATTGAAGAGCCTATACCAATTGAATTGAGCATACCTTTGCTTCTAACTCAATCGTCTGCTAATGAAGTAGTTGAGGAGCACAAATTTAGGGAACAAACTCCAGACCCGCCACCGCCAAATCCCCAAAAGTCTCCACCATCTAACCACGCATACAGAGGGTGACATCCCTCTTAGCGATTTTGACAAACAGACGACGATGAGCCGAAGATATTAATGAAAGAAGTGATGAAGTGATAAAGGGCTGCTAGGAGGCTACAACAAAATGGTTTCAGCCGTGGGCAAGTGCATTGTCATCTTCCAAGAAGACGGGGGTAAATGAGGCTGATTGCAAAATGGAGATGAGTACTGTTAGGGTTTGGGCCTAAAACTACAATTAGGCCCACACCCAATTCTCCTGTGGCTCGGCCCGTGTAGGTCAAGCCCAGGCCGCCTCACTACCGACCATGGTAACCGAACCCCTAGGTTCGGTTTTGTTCTTAGATCTGCCGAACTCCATGTTCGGGTTTCGCATAGCAAATCCGGCAGAACCCTAGGTTCGGTTCCGGTCTAAAAGGAGCTCTGCCGACCTCCAGGGTCTCGACTCCCGCATGGTAAGGTTAATGACCTGTTATGAAGAAGGGACAAGCCCCCTTATGGCTAGCATTTATGATCGGCCCCTCGGTAATTGTGCCCGCAAGTTACCGATGCCTACTAACCCATCAAGGCATGATTGAGTGAACGCAAACAGGAATTTACTTATCGTGGGCATTACGTCCACGGCACGTGGATTATCTTTAATGACCCGCATGGCATAGCCGATTAAAGAAACACAGGGGGCCACAGAAAGGCTTCATTAATGAGCCTCGGGGGAGCAGCCACTATATAAGGAGGAGGGATAGGTTCGGCAAAGGTACGTATGTTTCGACAATAGAATCACTCTAAGTTTTTCTCTCAAAAAAGATAAGAATCTGACTTAGGCATCGGAGCTATCCCCCGCCGGCAACCCCGGCAAGCTCTTGTGTCTGACGTTTTCTCTGTTCTCAGGTTACCGTACAGCCGGAGTCGGAAACTGCTTCAACAAGTACATTCGAATAGTGATGACCTAATGAGTTTAGAAAGTGAAGCACTTGAAGCTGACGAAGCCAACATAGGTTCATCCAGACACCCTCGAACGAAAAAGAGTTATCCACAATGGAATGTTCCAAATGACCTGTCAAAAAAGGTTTTGTTGAAGCTTGGGTTGAGGTTTACATGCCCCTCTGACTTTAAGGATGCATTGAGATTATATGCAATACAACAAGGATTTGACTATACCTTCTTGCACAATGATAAGAAATTGGTGTCTGCTTTTTGTAAAAAAAAAATGTGGCTGGAGATACATGCGTCCTGGATGAATGACAAGAGTGCGTTCCAGATAAAAACATTTTTCGATGTTCACAACTGTGGCAAGCATCACAAAAACAAAAGGACAACAATAAAATGGGCTGCGAATAGATATTGAACAACTTTCGAGACCAGCAAGATTGGAAAGCATCTGCACTGAAAGAGCAAATTAGAAGGGACTACAAAATTAATTTTACTATATTGAGCTGCCACCGTGCAAAGAGAATGGCATTGGATATAATAAATGGAAGGCATCATGAGCAATATAAACACCTAAGGGAGTATACACTGGCATTGATGAAGTGGAATCCTGGTACCTCCGCTTACATACAAAGGGATGGTATATTCTTCCAAAGAATGTATGTTTCTTTGGACGCATGTAAAAAAGGATTTTTGGCTGCATACAGGCTTGTGATATGCTTGGATGCTTGTTTTATAAAGAATGAGTTTGGTGGGCAGTTACACGCTACCATTGGTCGGGATGCTAACGATGATCTATACCCTATTACATTTGCTGTTTGTGAGTCCGAGTCAAGAGCTACATGGACCTGGTTTATAACAACCCTGTTGGCGGACCTCGAGGGTGAACGTGAACATTTGTGGTCATTCATGTCGGATCGACAAAAGGTAACAATGTTTATTACGTTATTGTTAATTATATGCTTAATTGTTTAATTATATAATTGTATGCTCAATTGTTTACAAAACATGCTTAATTTTATGAATCTTGACTTAATCAAAACCCTTTTACTTATAGGGATTACTTGATGCCTTGGAAGCTTTGTTGCCTAATAATAAGCATAGGTTTTGTGTAAGGCATTTGCATGCGAACTTCAAGGGTAAAGGATTCAAGGGCTTGGCATTTAAAGATGCTTTGTGGTCTGCAGCTGCGGCTTCAAATGAGTCACAATTTAAGAACTGCATGGAAGTGATCAAGGGCATAGATGTAAGAGCCTTTAACTATCTGGACAAGATTAATCCAAAGTTGTGATCAAGACATGCGTTTAGCACCCATAGTTGTAGTGACATTTTGACAAACAACGTTGCGGAGTCGTTTAATGCATGGATCCTTGAAGCAAAGGGACAAACCTATTTTGACTATGGCGGAGTTGATAAGGCAGCAACTTATGAATAGATTTGATCAGAAAAGAAATGGAGCTCGGAAGTCTACTAATCTACCAATCTGCCCTAGGATTGTGAAAAAATTGGAGCAAAACAAGACGTTATCAAGTGACTACATGGTTGGTTGGCGTAACAATCTTTCTTTTGAGGTTGACCACATGCAGGAGACTAGGAGGGTAGTACACTTGGACACAAAAAGTTGTGGATGTGGTAGGTGGCAGTTGAATGGTATTCCATGTCCCCATGCATGCGCTGCTATATATGAGAATGGAGAAATTCCGGAGTCATACATTAGTAGTTGGTACTCGATGCAGACGTATACCAATTCATATATGCCGGAGATTCACCCTATACCTTGGCCATCTAAATGGCCACTTGACAATAATGTTGAACGTATAGAACCCCCCCATCATTAAGAGACAAAGGGGTAGGCCCAAAAAATTGAGAAAGAGATAGGTTGATGAAAATGATCCAACCGAAACTATTAATGTGACTCGTCGGGGATATGACATAACTTGTGAAAATTGTGGTCAAAAGGGTCATAATACTAGAAGTTGCAAACAACCACAAAACCCCAACAACAAGAAGTTGCCTAAAAGGGTTAGGAGCAAGAATCCTACAACTTCAACTGCTGTGAGTTATTGTAAACCGACTTACTAATATCATTTCCATAAAATTCAATATATTAACGATGTTTATCACTGTGTTTTGACAGGATGGAGATTCACCTTTAATATCGGCCACTCAAACTACCGAACCTACAGAGGCTGGACAGGTTGGTTTGTAAATAATTTTACTTTATTGCACACTAATTATATTATGTTGGCAGCATCAAACCCAACACGTGGACATGCCACCAAGATCATCAAATCCTAATGGGCGTAGGGTTAGGATGTCAAAGAAGGGAAGAAGAGTGAGTAACTATATTAATTTGTTAATGATGACTTAAAATGTGGAATGGAATTTGATTTTCATTATTTTTTTTCCAAACGGGTCTTATTGTTACAGGTAGANTGTAAACCGACTTACTAATATCATTTCCATAAAATTCAATATATTAACGATGTTTATCACTGTGTTTTGACAGGATGGAGATTCACCTTTAATATCGGCCACTCAAACTACCGAACCTACAGAGGCTGGACAGGTTGGTTTGTAAATAATTTTACTTTATTGCACACTAATTATATTATGTTGGCAGCATCAAACCCAACACGTGGACATGCCACCAAGATCATCAAATCCTAATGGGCGTAGGGTTAGGATGTCAAAGAAGGGAAGAAGAGTGAGTAACTATATTAATTTGTTAATGATGACTTAAAATGTGGAATGGAATTTGATTTTCATTATTTTTTTTCCAAACGGGTCTTATTGTTACAGGTAGAAAGCTCGCAGCCAGTGGAAGCATGTAATATAGAATCAAAATGTACTCAACCAGCAGCAACTCAGTAGGAATGTGGCAGTTTTAACAGACAACGAATGTTGAGTAGTTTTTGTGATGGTGGAAGCGTGTTTTTTGATGTTGTTGTGTATATACTACAGTGACATGAACCATGTGTGTTGATGGTTTTCATGTATTTTGAGGTATTTTGATGTTTGACATAGAAATGTGTTGTGATAAGCCCATGTATTTTGATGTTTGACATAGAAATGTGTTGTGATAGGCCCATGTATTTTGATGTTTGACATAGTTTCATATGTAGTAAAGTTTCATGTAACCAAATGAACAGTACCCCCTAGACAGTTTGTGTGCTACTTTATTTTGTGAAATGAACATAACTTAAATAATTTGATTGATAGTCTATTTTATGGAATACCTCAAAAAGTTTGTGTGGTGATTTTATGTAACTTAGAGAATTTGGTTGATGGTTTATTTTATGAAATACCTCCAAAGTTTGTGTGGTGATTTTATGTTGCCAATTGAGCAATTGATATGATAGATTGGCTTTGGCATTTGGTGTCAGTACATGTCTTTTATGCCACATTCGTATAAATTATTGCAAATGACTCATTTCAACATTAACACAATATGTTCTATTACTTAAAGGCAGATTACTTAAAGTCAAAGAAGTTTGCTATACAACAAGTTATACAATGACAGTAATACAAACAACTAGGAGTGACAATATCAAAGCAATTATTAAAAATTGCTCTCTAGACCTATATGTGTCATTTTCCTTAAGCAAATTATCAACATTTTCAGTGTATAAGTCAGCTTCATCTTCCAATTGTTTAACCCTTGCCATGTAGTTGGAATTTTCCATGTTAACCATGTTAACCCTTTCCAGCAATCTGTCATTATCATTCTCCAGGTCCTTCATCTTTTTCAACAGCCCAGGTAACACCTCTAAACCCCTCTGACAAGTTAGAGGGTACCTCCAACAGAAATTCCGGCAAGCTGGAGTTCCCTGCATGTTGCTGAATTAACTTCAGATCTGAACTCCAACATTAAAAAATCTAGTTTTCCATATTCTATAAAATTACCCTTTTTGGGTCATAGCGGACGCACCCCCAAAATCTTCTGGCTGTGTTATCATCAGTCCATGAGGTCTTCAATGGTGCAGGTAATCCACACTTACAAACACACGATTCCATACTACACCCAACAAATGAAGATGAAGGCCCAGCTGATGATCTCGACTACAGTGACCGAAAATCCACAAATCAGCATGTCCCTCATATACCCATAGCTGGTCAACTAGTATATATAACAGATTGAGCATAACTAACCTTATATTTGCCACGCCCAGATGACATTTTGTGTGGGTCTGCAAATACAACAAAATCAGCTGAAGTTACAACAGATGCCGTTGACTAGGGCAGAGGCGGAGCTACAGTGACAGATGCGTGACAGATGCGGTCAACTGGGGAGGATATCACGAGTTACGCGGCCGATTGGGGAAGAAGATGAAGGAAAACTGGATCTATCTTTCTCGGGCATTTCATTCCGAAAGAAATGTTTAACTAGGGTACAAAAACTATTTCGACATTTCAAAATTCAAATAAAATAATTTCATTTTTTTGTTTTTTTGTTTTTTTTTTGATCAAGTATTATTTTATTATATTTTAAATCTGATGTGGCAGGGAAACCACAAGGACCTTTTGACGTGAAATGAATATCTGTCGATCTGGACACGTGTCGGCCAATTAGAGGTGATGAGGTGGCGCTCCGTTAATTTTTTGGACAGAATCTTGACGGGAGTACTAACCTGGTAGTTATGTTAACTACAGGTACCACCTGTGATACTTTTCAAAAACGAGGTAGCTAGTTGAAACTCGCGTAAACCACAGGTACTAAAAATGTGTTTAACCCAAAAAAAAAAAGAGAAGAAGATGAAGAAAAGAAAAAGAAGAAGAAGAAGTTTGATAATCGGTCCAAGTAGACCACATTCCTTATGGAATTTTGGCGCGTAATTAGCTCGTTTGGATTTTAGGGTTTATATTCGGCCTTGTTTGTTGTGATTTGCCACAATTTATTGGCGAATCTTGCCACAATGTGGTTTGGCCCCTCATAGGATTTGACAGCTAGTTTCTGTCACTCATTCCATCATTGTCAGTTGCAGCTTTGGATCTTTTAATAGTTTGTCTCTGTTTTTCGGCCGTGGCACAATGTGGTTTAACCCCTCATGGGATTTGACAGCTAGTTTTTGTTAGTCCTTCCATCATTGTCAATTGCGACTTAGCGTCTTTTAACGGATTGTCTCCGTTTTCCGGTTGTCACTTTCAGCCTTTCTCTCCAGCACAATTTTGACCTAACTACCGATTTCGACTGCATTTATATTTTGTTTCTATTTTCAAACTTAAGTTTACATGATCTTCCACCTTGAGTTTGAGGGGGGATGTTAAAGGGAAATGCTACATTTCATTCTCTTGTCCTTCTCCCATCCTTTTATTTCTCAAAATCACTATTGAATTTGTGGTCCTCATGTGGAGACACACATGGGGATCACAAATCCAATGGTAATTTTGAAAAATAGAAGGATGAGAGAAGAATATCGGTAGATATTGTAGTATTCCCAATGTTAAAATATACGAAAAATATATTATATTTTTCGTATATTCTATATTTGGTTGATATCGTAATATTCTCTATTTATGGTTTCTTGTAATTATTCACCCTATATCCTATAAATAGGGACCTTGTATTGTAGACAAACATCAAGTTAATAAGCACAATGTAGCCCTAAGGGCCTTTTCAAGTGGTGGACAAAGGTGTCTAAAACCGAACCACCCGTAACTCTTTATGTCTCTTTCTCTCTCTTTCTTCTCCTCTTATTTTTATATTTTATATTTTCGCACTTATTTCTGCAATACCATAAATAAAATCTCTTTTTTAATAGTACTATAATTATTTTGAGTAGGGTTCTAGATTCCAAAATGGAAATGGACAATTTGCTCAAGAGAATTGAAGTAATTTTCTTCAATCTAGTTTATTAAATTGACATAAGTTTAAAATGCATATGAGAATGAACATGCATGTGATTTCTCACATGCATTTTTCATTCAAACTGGATTGAAAGAATTTTCTTCAACTTAGCTTATTAAACTGACATAAATACAAAATGTATGTAAAAATGAACATGACTGAATTGAAAAAAATAAATACAATAAAATAAAAATAAAAAACTTTGTTCAAATTCACTATATATATAATCTTTTTTCAATGGAATAGCTTTTCTCTGTGTTTTGTAATAATGAATTACAGAAGCATATATACTCAACAACACAAGGTGTTTGTCATATTCTTCAATACATATGAAACTATAGAAGTATCAATATAAAAATCCCCGACACAACGAACGACATGAATCAAAAATATATTGCACACTTGACAAAGAATAGATGGACGAGTAGTTGACCTGCTGCTTGTCAGATTACACGAGCACAATCTGCTGCATCACATATCAAAACTGCTCTTTCTGGGTTTATTTGGCCAGCCAACTTCGGCTGGAGCTTGAAATACTCCTCCCTGACAAATGAAGCAGCTTCAGCTGCACGGTCAGCATCTACAAATGCAACACAGCAACCTCTAAATCCAGCCCCACTAAACCGCGCCCCATATATGCCAGGAGCCCTCAAAATGATCTCGTACAGTTGAATCAGTGGTTCACAACCTCAACAAACACAAAAGATTAGATGGTCATTGATTACTTGATAATTCACAGCATTTTACCGGCCAAAACAATATAAGTACCCGTACGTCCAAGTTACAAACTCCAATTTGGGAAAATTCTCATGAGTAAATTCTGTCATTTCAATCCGAATTCCCCAATTTTTTTAGTAGTTGAATTGAGAAAGTATTGAATCTAGATTAAATCTCAGTATTAAAATAATATCTAAAGATTTAACTGAATCAACTTGAAGTCATGAAATATCTGCAAATAAGTGAGATTTTGAACTGATGAAACTTTAAAACAGGTGCACTATATAGTGGTGTGTGTTTAGTTGAAAAAACAAAAAATGCACTGTTGCAATGTCATCACACTTACAGCTCTTGGCAAAAGTTGCAAAAAAAATATTGATTTTTTTTTTTTTTTTTTTTTTTTGATTGGGTAAGTTAGAGTGATGAGGTGTGTTGGTGAAGTGTTCCTATTGTCGAAGAAGGATAAGGTGTATTCTAGAAAGTGGCGAGGTGTCCTTTTATAATTCTCTATTTACTATTTAGTTTACATGGTATTAGAGCTTGTTTGATCCTTACCTTATCATTCTTCTTTTCTTTTCTTTTTTATCATTCTCTTTTTCAGTTTTGATTCATGACTTAAATTTCCCTAATCCATTTCTCGTTTCTCTTCTTTTTGACTGATTCTGTAACAGAATCAAAGTAGCATCACCACAATTGTTGGATGATGACGGCACTGTAGTGGTGATTAAGTGTTCACATGGTGGCCAGAGATGTATGTGCCTTATGGTGTTGGAACCACCGCACACTACAACATGCAGTGAGTATTGTTGTGGTCGATCAGGTACATCACAAATGCCTTCATTGTGGTTGTAACAATCATATTGTCGACTATTGTTGGACTTTCCATGGAAAATCTTCTAGGTCAATCAATCAGGCCTCCTCTAAGGTCCTGACGAGGATCCATCTCCATCCTCTGGACCTCTTCCTAGCATTGGTCCGACATTTGATTTTGATTTGATTACTATAAAGTTGAGCATGCTCAGTTTTTAGCCCATAAGCAGGCCAATGCTTCTTGTACGGCTACTCTTCCACAGTCAGGTATTTTGATAAGAACACACAGTACTTAAGGAAAATAAATAGAAAAATAGAATTGTTATTACATTTTCAGATGATGATTCTTATGGTCTAGGGATACATTTATAATTGCTTGGCTGAGGGTTGTCGAAGAGAGTGATTAATTGGAAATTAGGGTTTACTAATTGGGGATTAGGGTTTACTATTTGAGAAACACATTGTGGGCAAGTGACCATTGGTGATATTTGCTTTCCTTGCTTATTTCCTGCTTTCCTTTCCTTGCTTATTTCTTGCCTTACTAACTGTTACTTAACATATTTCCCCTCATTGTCTTCTCTCCTCTACTTATGATCTATAGGTCATCAATTCTGGAGTGTCTGACCATATGATTGGTTCATCTACCACCCTCTCTGATTATCAACTTGTTATCTCAAAGTGTTATTCTTGCTAATGGTTCCCTAGCTAAAGTTGCAGGCTTGGGAAATATACACTTGAGTCTTGACCTTGACGTATTATTTGTATTACATGTCTCTGACTTATTATTTGTTTGTGTTGCATGTCTCTGACTTATTATTTGTGTTACATGTCTCTGGTTAATTTATTATCCATTAGCAAGATAAAAAACTCTTCAGTATTATGCTTTACGCTTCTTTGTATATATTTTAGGATCTCCAAATGAAGCAAATGATTTGTATGAGGCATGAAGTCGGTGGCCTTCATTACCTTGACTTTGCACCTATCTAAGTACTGCACCTATCTAAGTACCTCAGGCACTCCAATCCTCTCTATCTCCCTTTCAATGGCATTCTTGTCTTGGTCTTCCTGTTTTGAAGCATTAAGTTAAGAATTTTAGACATGTATCTTCTTTTCATTGTGAGTTTCTGAACTTGGCAAACACGATTTCAATGGCATTGCACCTATCTAAGTTCACGATTACTAGGAATGACTCACAAGGTATTTCTAGATTGAAATAATTTCTGCAACATCGATTTCATACCAAAGACTCCGAAAAACTTAGATACTACCTTGGTATTGAGGCTGTTAGGTCTCAAGCAGGTATTAACCTCTCTCAGCGGAAATATGCACTTGATTTGTTAGATGAAACTGGGATGTTGGGTGCACGACCTGTAAATGTTCCTATCAATCCAAATCAGAAACTTTTGAAAGACGAGAAGGAGTACTTGAAGATCCCAATAAATATCATTGGCTAGTTGGAAAGTTGAATTGTTTGATAGTTACTAGACCAGATATTTCTTATGCAGTATAGTGAGTCAATTCTTTGAGACTCTTAAGAGTCCCACATTGTGATGCCATTACTCGTATTCTTCGTTTTCTTAAGCGAGCTTCTGGTCTTGGTATATTGTACAAGTGAAATGGGCATCTCAAGGTAGAAGTTTTTACTGATGTGAATTGGATAGGTTCTCTCTTGAATAAAAAATCTACCACAGGGTACTGTACGTTCTTAGGGGGGAACCTAGCAGATGGAAAAGTAAGAAGCAAACTGTGGTGGGATGATCTAGTGCAGAAGTGGATTATAGAGCAATGACTCGTACTACAAGTGAACTAACATGGTTGCAGCACCAACACACTCACAAACCATGCTGCAAAACTCACCAACCACCCCTGACCAACTGTCATGAGAGTGAATCTCAGGTTTTTTAAAAGAGTTGGATGGATGATGTCAATTGACATAAATAACACAACAGATCTTAGAACATTTTCCTCATCAGACAACTAAAGGTTTACAATTCACGCCTGTCAGTCATCTCACACATTATTCTCATTAAAGAACCATGTGAATGTGGATATTTGCAGTTTGACAATCTTACACAAGAGTCATAGCACAGGTCATGAATCTAAAACTTTATCGGTTCTTTGATCACAAAAACGCTGATGACATCGTGCAATAGAATAAAAGCAGACTAAATAGGTTATCAATATTTGACAGGTTTGCCACCAAATGTTTCAATATTCGATCATTGATATATTCACGCACTTTCCCCTAAGATGCGGATTGCAGACCTGCAGCCAAAGATAAACTACCCTTATTTACACATCACCTTCCACAAGACTAAACTTTGTAATTCATCAAGTAACTGGGCGTACACCAGTGCACTCCACCTGATAAGAAACAGACAAAATCCATCTACCATGTCCTACGAGTCTACTTCTATCCTACCAATATATAGAATATAGAGAAAAACTCGCACAATAAATAAAAAAAAAATAATCTAAAAGCTGCATCTGGGAGAAAAATATACAATCCAACCTAACAAAAAACAGTAGAAAAAGTACAAAGTCAAGCTAAAAAGTGAAACAAACCATAATCTGCTGGTTCATTACTCCAATAATGAAATATTGAATCTAAAAACACAAAATTACACAAATAAAGAAATAATCTATAATCTATTCACCTTCTTCAAAACTCGGTGGGAATTACCGGTGGTGGTGTTGGGTGGGCGTTCCACACCGGAAAGGAGGAATGAGGCAGGCCGACGTATAGTCTATGGGTGGGAAGGAGGCAGCGCGTGGGAGAAGAGAGGAAGAGTTTGAGGAAAAAAAAAAAGGAGAGATGTTGGAAACTCTGATGCTTTAGGTGTTGCACTTTAAGGGAATCAGTAGGAATAAATTGAACAAGTGCCAATGCTATTGTAGAGTCTTAATCGATACAACGCTAGACGAAGATTAAGAGCTATACCAACCATCACATCGAACCCGATACTAAAATCCGGTAACTTGTATAGGAAAAACGCGTTCTCAGATCCTCGATGCTTGTAATTGTGAGAACGACCCCCGCTCCATTACAATAACATATTCCTAAGCATTACCCATACGCCCTTTATCCTGCCCGACACAAAAAAAGTCGATATGCAAGTGCGTGAATAAGTCATCTCCCTCGAAGTTTAGTTCGTCTTAAAGCTCGACCCGGACCCTGCCTTGCCCGACTTGTTTAGAATCGCAAGCCTCAAACAAAGTGTCTAATTTATATATTAACTACACAAAAAATTATAAAACAGCATTATAGGTATTATGAACCCACGACGAAGTAGCTATACTACAACGCCATCATGTAGAATGTAATATAGTTTGATTATAAAACATATAAAATGAGGGGGGTTTACGCCTTTTTATCAACCCCTCAGAGATAATGTTCACTTAGAAATAATCGACTTCAATGCTCGCTTACTCTTACAGATTGGATTCAAATTTGGCACTAGTGGATGACGAGAAGACAGGAGAGAGATGAGCACACACATACTGAAACACTACACGACGCGTGTTTAATGCTAAAACACATAGCACTCACATACACACTCTAGTTTACACCTAACTACACGGAGTACAGGATATTGTATATATGATGGGAGAATTTACATTAGAACACCACATAATAATATATAAAGGTTAAGGTGTATATTCAATCAACTCATGTGAATAAACTAAATGTAATACAAAATGTCTACTTGAGTTGTCACGAATGTGTGGTGTATATGTCTATTTAGATATTTTAATAAGAACATATGTTAAATGTCTAGATGGACCAATTATTTTTCTAAACTTCACATCTATATAGATCCTCTCCTCAGACACATTTTCCCATAATAACTTTCTTTGATAATGAATGACACCTAGAACGTTTAGAATTTGAGCAGATGAAGAAGAAGAACATAAAAGACTCAAAAATACAAGACATTATGGTTAACATTTATAATGGCTTATTCACATGACAACACGCACCGATAAATGCTTTATACATATTCAACGAACATTCTTAGAGAACTGTCAGAATTAGAAATATTTCACTTCACTCAATCAGTAGGTATAATGCATACGTGAAATAAACGGAGAAACCTCTGTGCATTCAACTGTCAATCTAGGGTGAATATACAGTGGTTGTTGAGAAAATTTATTGAAGCCCTAATACTTAGTTTTAGGTCCCAATGCACAAACACATTAGAAGCGTTCTCATTCCTGTTCCCTATTTTTTTAACTACCTTGAGTTCTCTTAGACGGAAAGTAGAGTTTAAGACACAATTGCCATGCAAAGCCCACTTCTATATAAACAAAAATCAATATCTTCATAATACATCCTAAACTTGCTGATGGTTCTTGGATCAAGGGTGAAAGGTGAGATAACAGGTTCAATCCTGTATGTATGAGTTGTATTTACTTCACACTACAAAACAATGCATACCACCATAGTCTTGCCGGAATATAAAAATAAAATGATTAAGCAGATATAAACTGTAGATATTAAATTCTTCAAAACCATCTTTTCTTTAAAAAAATAAAATAAAATAGAGATTACACAGACAAAAAGAGAGAACTCTCAAGTACACAGTGTGCAAAAAAGTTAAACCTAGAAGTTAAAATCTAAATTCAAAAGACTAAAGAAATAAGAGAAGAAGAAGAAAGGACAGTTCCCAGGGTAGTCATCCATATGAACACTCAGAAATAGACTTAATGCACTTCCAGACTAAGCTTCAACACTGTTGAAAAATATGATATAATTCCTTTCCTCCAGAGGATGCCCCATAAGAGGTGGTTACAACATTCCAAATATAACTAATTTTTGCCCATCAAACTTCCTTACAAGCAAGTAAGCACCTCAAACGACCTTCTTGGCATTACAACAACCAAAAGAAAAACAGTAATGACAAGCACGATCTTCTTACCTCAAGAACCCATCACCAACCATGACGTAAGTAAACAGGAGATCCTCAAAGTCGAACAAGTACAAAGATAAGATAAATAGTTTCCATTGTTTTCATGGACATATTTTGGCCAAAAAGAAGTCAATGCATTTGGGTAAATTGTAGATAGACTCCATTTATTATGCAGTTCAAATTTAATCCAACTTCTTGCGTATCTCAATCTAGTTCAAAAAACCTAATAATCAGGGGCGTAGCAAAAATTTTTGTGGGCGCGGGGGGACAAACTTTTAAAAAAAAAATTGTGGAGAAAATTAATTTTTAAAGGTCTAATTTTAAAAAAAAAAAAAAAATTAGAATGTTCTTAAGCATAATTTTTTGATGACTTTTTTATAGGGAACACACAAAGTGTGCTTCGCCCTGCTAATAATCATTATACACGACCGTTCATGCTACTATATACCGGTTATATATAACTCAATAGTCTAGATCTAATCGTTTAGTCGTATATTAAAACTATATATGCGCGCTAGATCAAATTAGATTTACTCTATATTAGATAGTACTCCTGATATAACTTCCTTAATAATCGATATTTATCTAAAATAACGGCTGCAATCTAAGTTGCTCGCATAGATCTATAGTCTAATGATATTACTACAATGATGTTTATTGAATATTTTATTAATTATAAAGTTTGTGTTAATGGTAATTGTACATATCCATATAACGTCAATGGCTACATTCTTTAAGCTTGTTCGCCCAACATAAAATAAGAAAAGTAAAGAAGAAGATGGGTTAATTGTTTCCAGCTAAAAGCAGTACGAGAACGTAAACTATTGGCTTATTCAACCTAGCATTTACAATAAATTCATAATAACTTATGCCTTAAAGACTTGACTCGGACTTATGTGATAGCTCACCAGGTTCGCGCCTCGAATAGCATCTCAATCATGCATATGAGCCATTCAAAGCTATGTGATGATAAAAGCTTTAGCTCGGAGCCTATTAAGCGAGCCAAATATCTTAACACATATAGTGACACAGAACTTCAAGAGAACGATGCAGACCCTCGAGCTTGAGGCCTCAAATATTGTCCAATCGAAGCGCAATAAACTTATCTAAAGACCAGTCTTCCGACATGGAAGTGATGAATTAACTCGCACTTCAGCTCAACTCGATTAACAGTTTTCGATGAGCTTCTAATGTCCAGAGCTCTTCAATTTTTCTTTTTTTACAGGCCATGACTTAAAATCCCGATGTGTAAAACAACAAATGCTGCCGGGGAGAGGCAGTGGAGAGAGAGAGAGAGAGCACACCACACTATTAGATTTCACTTTTATTTCAAAGGTGAATACAAAACGCCAAAGAACAAGGTCGCACACGTCCAAGCTGATACGCCAACATCAGGAGAGGAAAAGAGGTAGGAAAATTCAGACGGCACTGCTGATGGGCTTGCACAGGTTAATGAAAATTGTACGAATGGATATGACAGGGAGAGAGCTAGAGATTTATATGCTGGAGTTGCCAGACAGTACACTTATCTTAGATGGTAAAGAAGAAATACACACTGTAAGAATAGGTACCAAAGCGACGTTTGTGTAGGTATAATAACGAAATTTGTTATTCAATAGAAGAACATAAACAGTGTGTTATTAATGATTTTCTTTTGAATTTCTTATATCCCACTACAATCTGAGAGACGCAAATAAAAAAGCAGCTTCCAAACTAAAGCACCCACAACGTGACCGTAAATAAAAAATAAAATAACATAAAACACTAGTGCTTTGTGATGGCTGCAGTGAATATAGCCAATAAGAGCGTCCATGAGCAACTAAACACATCCACATTAAGGTCACTTGTCACTTTGTATAAGATTATGGCCATGGAGAAGTAGTACTACCATCCTACTTAAATACATGTCAATTGGAGATGTCCTTTCTAAAGCATATAAGCAAGAAATCAATCTAAAAAGGGTATCTTGAATAGATGAAGGGTTTGATGGTTAAGGCTGGTTTGGCAAAGTTTTCAAAAACACTTACAAAATTTTTCAAAAGCACTGCATAAACACTTCTCAGACAAAATTTACCAAAGGATTTTGGCAGATCTGGCCCCCACCATCTAACTACTTTTCAAAACAAATACTAGAAACTCTCTCAAAAAAAAAAAAAAAAAAAAAAAAAAAAATTCAGGCAAACACTCTCAAAAAATAAAATACAAACACTTAAAAAAAAAAAAAAAAAAAAAATCACCAACCTTCATATAGATATTTTTTGAAACAAAGTGGAGCTTAGCCTCCATGGTGGAGGTCACCGATCTATGTAGCGACCCTACAATGGCCACCGTCATATGTGCATGGCAGCCCCCATGGTGGCCGTCGATCCATATGGTGGCCCCTGTAGTGGTTGCCAAATCTGCATGGCAACCATGGTGAGACCACCATATCTATTTGGAAGCCACTATGGCGGGCACCTTGGTTGCCTCACGATGGTCATTGGATTTGCATGGTGGCCATCAATTATGTTTGGCAACCACAACAGTTGTTGCCACTGGATCTAAGAGGTGGCCAACACAATGACAACCGCCAAATTTGCATAGCGGACACCATAGTGGCAGCCGCTAGATCCACCATTGTGGCAGTGGATCTATTTGACAGCCACTACGGGACCGCGGGTTATTTTTGGCAACCACTACAATGTTCACCACCATATCTACATGAAAGTCACCGCAGGATTGCCAGATAT
>FXXK01000828.1:128737-174008 GCA_900184695.1 Betula pendula | reverse complement strand
AATGTTTTTGTGACACTCATTTCTTTTGAAAAACATGATTCTACATGATGTTTGTGGGTAACATTTCTGTTAAACCCTCACGAGACTTCACTCGTCCACTAGGGATGCCTAGGGGTTTAAAAGGCTTGTTGCATATGCCAAATGCAACCGTGTTTCCTACGACAAATGAGGTAGAATAGTTGTTTAATTTTGTTTATTTTTTTTTTCCGCTTTTGTTTTGCTAAGGGACTAGCAAAATGTAAGTTTGGGGGTGTGGTTCCTTCATCCTTTCCCATGTTTCAAAGAAAGGTTCTCCCTCAGATTGCGAAAAACCAGTGATGGCTTTCCGAATTTGATTGGTTTTCCCCATGGGGAAGTACTTCTTAAGGAACGCTTGCTGGATTTGCGCCCAAGAAGTAATGGAGTTTGGTTCCAAGGAGTTCAACCAATACTTGGCTTTATCCTTGAGGGAGAATGGAAAAAGACGCATTTTTAAAGCATCCTCGGAAAAGTTCTGCAACTTAATGGTAGTGCAGATTTCCAGGAATTCGTCGAGGTGCTTATATGGGTCTTCATTACTAAGTCCATAGAATGATTGGAGCATTTGAATGATGCTGGACTTGAGTTCATAATGAGCTGCCGTGACGTTCGGCAGCTGAAGGCATGAGGGTGAAGTGTAAGTTGAGGGAACATAGTGATCCCTCAACAGAACAGCTCTTGGTTCCTCTTCAGCCATTGGGTCAATCCGCTCTCTTAGATTCGAGTCCCTTTCGGTTCTACGATTTCTAAGAGTGCGTTCTAAGTCTAGGTCGCAATTCAAAAGTGGTAATGATAAAGACCGACGACCATGCATACGCTATGGCTAAAATTAAAAATGTGTACAAAGGATATAAACAAATGAAAACAGAAAAACAAAATTTTAGAAGTTACTGTTTCTGCAATGCAGTAGCTCCTGTGCTGCTGTCTGGAGGAAAGTCGCTCGAGCCAAGTGGTATTTTCGCTCGAGCCAACAACTTCGCTCGAGCTAGATTGAGTTTTCGCTCGAGCCAATTATGCAGAACCTGAAACAGACAGCACTGCAAACAGAAAATCAGATTATGCACAAGATGATTTATAAACAGAATATGCACGGAATTAAAGTAGATTCAATCCCAAATACTTAATAAACAACCGTTAAACAGTCCCCGGCAACGGCGCCAAACATTGATGTGGATTTTACGGATCAATAATAAAAAGACCACTCGCAATAGGACGAATCCTTATAGGATAGGGCTATGTGGAGGGTGTCGAACCTCAAGGACTGTTTCTTTGACCGGATGCTTATCAAATACTCAGAATTAATTCTAATCTAACTCAGAAAAATATTTGGTTGTTTTGAAAACTGAATGAAAGCTTAAACACGTAATGAAATATAAGGAAAGAAACATAGGAATATGACTTCACCACAAACCTCATACCAATGGCAGATTGTATTCATATGGGATTCTCACTACGTGTGTGATATGATGTTCATAATGGGTGTCAACCATATGACAACATCGACAATAAAACACTTTAATTAGAAGGTGATGATAACCCATCTTCGGTTGGCACGAATCGTCCACCTAAACTCTAGTTGTGGTACGATCCGCCTTCCCTAGGTATGGCCTATAAAACCTTCTAATGAGCATACACATTATCAAGAAATGAGTATAACCAATCTTCGGTTGGCATGATCCGTCTACCTACGTTACACTAATCTAAGATGTAGTACGGATCATCTTCCCTAGGCATGGCCTATCTAGTCCCTTGATTTTATGTCAAAACGTACCATTGCATAGCTATCATTCCTATAATTACAGAAAATAGAAATGTTGATTTCATTCAAGACAAATAAACTTCTTATAGACAAGATAGAATTTTCATCAAGAACAAGTATGAGCATTGAATCGATTACAAATGTTTTGTAAAACTCTAAGCTATGCAATCATCACTCATATATTGAAATTCCCAAAATAAAATACAATCAAACCATGGATTTGGAAAGGGCTACATCAATTCCTATGAATAAGAAATTAGCTACTCATGGAGGATATGGAATTCTCTATTGCATTAGAGAAATCCATTCCTTGAATGTTGTGAGCTACTGGACGTTCTCTCGATGAACTTAGAACCCTAATTCGTGCTTGATCTCAGAAGAATCGACCTTTTGGATGAGAGGTTCAGCACCTATTTGAATCCACCTTCAATCCCTAAAAATTACCATCCAATCCCTTAAACTAAGGGATTTAGTCTTCCCAATCCCTCATTGCGAGGATATGGAGTCAAAGCCATCCTTTGAGGGATCTCAGAGGTGAATCCGCACTTAACCCCATCTTCTAGGATCCTTTCTCTCCCCAAATCAAGTGCAGATCTGAAATCAGATTCTGGTGCGACCGAGTTCGCTCGAGCTAAATGTAGAGATCGCTCGAGCCATGTATGTGCAGCTTCGCTCGAGCTAAATTATGATATCGCTCGAGCCAAGTTGGTGATGATGTCGCTCGAGCCAAATTGTGATATAGCTCGAGCCAAGTTTGAGTTCATCAGCATATGTTGAGGAAATCCGTGATGTAGAGTGCACATTCACCATAAGTCCTGAAAGCACTAACTAACACAAAAACAAGACAAAAAGTTATATTACAAGATGCCTAAGGTCTAACAAATGCGAGTTAAAGGGCTTGAATGCATAACATTCAAGGCTTATCACTAAGCTTAGTTATGTAGGGGCTCCTACAATTTTTAGGGGAATTAGGCTAAATGAGTTTAATTTTTTAGAGGCAAAAGTCTTAATAAGAAAAGTTTTAAACTTTAAAAAATTTAATTTTTTGAATATAAGAACTTGCCGCCCCTACCTATATCCGCCATTGAATGCATATATCTTTTTACTTATAAGGCACATATGCTAAGCATTCTTGTGCGTGCTCTAAATACCCTAAAAAAAAGAAAAAAGAAAAACTCCTTGAAATGATTCAAAAACTCTCTCTCAAATATGTAGGAGATCAGTCTGTTTGGTTTTTTTTTTTTTTTTTTCCTACTATTTTCTCTCTATACACAACAAAAATTTTGTTCTTTAGTGACCAAATTATCAAAGATGACCCAATGTCGTTGTTGATGCAACAAAATAACGGTCAACGCTAATAAATAGCCAGGATTTTTTTTTTTCGCGCGCGACTTGTCGCTGGAACCTATTAATGACAACAGTTTTCAGTCGTCGCTAATAAAAATCCATGAACAAGGACACTAATGTCCTTGTTGAATTACATCAGTGACGATAGGGGTTGTCGAGGATGGAGTATTTAAAATAAAAATAAAAATATGGAACTTGCCGTCACTGATACCTATATATCAGTGACGACATATATGTAGTCACTGAGGGAGAGGTATTGACGACGTTACTAGCTCCTAGGCTACACGTCATTGATCCGGCAATTGTAGAAGCTACAACAACTTTGAAGGGCACAATTTTTGCTAGCTTATGCACATTGGAACATCAATAGGAGGAACTAGAAGGTGATGCTTTTTAGATTGTGCAAGTTTTGAAAAAGAACGGTAAGAATTGGTGTAGATATGGCCATTTGATTAAAGATGCCAAGTTATATTGAGTAATTTGCAATTCTGAAATGTGAATTATGTTAGTAGAGAGGCGAATTGAATAGCTCATATGCTAGTCAAGAAAATGCTTTCTCTAACAGAATAACAAGTTCATTTGGAGGCAACTCCTCATTGTATTCTTGACATTGTAATATAAGTTCAATTATATACTATATGATATGAATATTAGTGACAAAACTAATAGAGAAATGACGAGGTTTTAGTAAAAACAATGCAGGAGTGCTTGGCGCTATGCGTGAAATTGAGCACCAAAAACCAAAACTCTCTTCTAACTTCATTTTTGCCTTAACCTTTTTCTCTCTGAAATCTCGTTGTCTTCATCATTGTCTTTGAAACTCTCTGTTCCTCTTTTTTGCTTGCTCGACCTCTTTTGTCCCTTTTCTCTTCACTCAGTTGATGTCGAAACCACAATTCTTCTCTCTCGCTTGCTCGCTCGATTTTGTTGAGGAAAAATTATACATCGCTTGTAGACAAGACTTTGGGCATGTTTATAAGGAGTGGGCGACCCTCTCCTATTGAGGCACCGGTTTTATGGAATGAGTTAGGCCCACGAATTTCTTCATGATAATAGAGCTATCATCAGCTAACACTAGTTTGATCCTAAGGTCCTGTCTTTCTCTTCCACCATCACAGAAGCACCTTTAGTTTCTTAAAAAAAAAAAAAGATCCATTCCTCCTCACCGAGTTCGACGTGGCCTCCAAGAAAACGTCGTTATCCCGCTGTTTTAACAGATCCACACTCATCAATACTGCCGCCTTCATCGCACCTCAAGCATCGCTGCACAACACCAGCACAAATCTTCCTCCAGCAGTTCCAATCAACGGACACCGGCACTGCCGCCAATCGTCCACGGTAGAGTGGCTCTACAGCCATCTCCAGCCTAGCGTCGATCTCTGCCGCACACAAACCACCAGAGTCCCGCCTTGCAACCCAAGCCGGTTTGACTGGTAAAAACCCAAGTGGGCTCCTCTTTCATGGGTTGGTGCCTCTTTATCATATCTATGTGATTTGACTTTAGTTTTTGTGTGGTGTGTTCTGGGATTTATGTATGTTAAAAAAAATAAAAAATAAAAACACCCAAAAGGTGTATATTTGGCTCATATTGCCCATTTAAAGCTTGTAATTGGCTCACTTCCGACCATAGTAGCCGAAAAGTCACCAATGTCCAAATCCCGGTCATAGTAACCGATGCCGACCACCAAAAAAAAATAATAATAATTTGCCAATGTCCAAAGTTCAAGTTCCGGTCATAGCAGCCAATGTTCCACTTCAGGCCATAATAGCCATTCTTCAGTCATTTGATGTTTAAGATCAACGATCACTAACGGACCATTCATCTTGCGGGGTGTGTTAAGGATAGAAATCCTTGAAGTTTAGATTGCCCAAAATCAATGGATTTAGATGATTTGATTATCGTAAAATCCCTTAATTTACAGGATTCGTTTGTATTTGAAATTATTCAAATCTTTGTAAAGCTCTATAAATAGAATATTGTACTCAAGTTAAACAATCAAAGAAATACGTAATCTATTAGGCTTTCACCATGTGGATGTAGATCATTGACCAAACCACATAAATTCTTTGTGTCTTTAGTTTATTAGTTTCTATATGGTACTTACCCAGTGACAAGGACCAGAAAAAAATACTGGTCTGCACATGAGGGAGGGTATTGAAGAAAAATCTCACATCGCTTGTGGACAAGACCTTGGACATGTTTATAAAGAGTGGACAACCCTCTCCTATTGAGCCGGTTTTATGGGATGAATTAGGCCCATGAATTTCTTCAGGTTGAAGGTGAGTATTTTAAGCTCAAAGAGCCTTTATTTCTTCTCATTCAAGATTTCAACGGTATTTCTTTGAGCTCAATTGAAGCCGCAAGTTTTCATTAGAAATTTTTTTTTGGTGAATTTCTTGATTATCATCCCCATTTGACTTATGTGTTTCACTTTTGCTCTATCAAGGTACATTCTTTATTCTTCCTCTCATTAAAATTAAGCCTATAAACTGTTCAATCACCTTCTTGTTGAAAAGTCTTTAGCATTTTCGTGCTTAAATTTGAGTTTTAGATTAGATTTGCAGCTTTATTTTTTTATATATGAATTACAAATAGAGTTTTATATCTTTTTTATTTAGGTTAGATTCACAAATACTGCAAATAGAGTTTGGAATATGGTACTTAAGCTAAAGTTATCAGTTATCGTCGTTGATATTGATATCAGTGACGACATATGTTGCAGTCACTAATGTTATATTATGTCATTGTTGATATTGATATTAGCAACGACACATGTTGTTGTCACTAATGTTATATTATGTCATCTTTGATATTATATTTTGTTGTCGTTGATAATAATTTAATCAGCGGTGATAGACTTTTGGCTCACATAGGAAATCTTCAGGGACGAATATTTAAGTCGTCATTGATGACTTTTCTTGACGACACAACTACGACCACTTTTATCTATAACAATTTGATCATCAACGACGACTTCGTCACTAATGATCGACTTTCTTGTAGTGATAATTGATTTTGTATAAGTTCTATTGTAATTTCTATTTTTGTGAATTTTGTTAAGATTTTTCTGTAATACCCCAAAATATTAACTAAGGTTATACCAGCCTTAGACAAGATTTTTGAAATTTTTAGGCTTAGAAAAACGTTTGTGTAAGGGCCAAGAACGTTCTTGTGTGTCATGTAGCATTGTTCACCTCTGCGCACAGCAGGTCACGCATGCTGCATATGTGTTAGGCTGTACACGAACATTCATGACTAGTCAAGGAACGTTCATGACTAGTCAAGGAATGTTCATGACTAGTCAACAAACAATCGTGTACTCCCATATAACAAAATTAACCTACAGTCTTTACCTACGCAAAATCTCCTTATAACTACTCCTCATACCTCGATTCTTCAGCACATTTATGCCCTTGTTGAGTGTGTATTCAATGTGTGAGTGTGAGAGTGGCCTTTGGGAGAGGAATGAGAAGCTCTTAGCCCTTGTTGTTTTATTTTCAAAGACGGTAACCCTAAAATCGTGTTTCATTTACTGCATGTTAAATATCTTGCTTACCTATCATGTAGTATATAAGTTTTTAAATGGTATGTTAAAATTTACAAAGTTTTATGCTCAAAATGTTAAACTTTCTAAATGATTGAGGAATTACGTACACTTTCACGTTTTATTGCGTTAATATGTCTTATTATGAATTTTGGTGGCTAATAAAATGTTTAGATTCGGCTAGTGTTAGGTTTAAGGGTAGTTTCTAGCTTTTCGGGCATTCTAGGAACACACGAAGGTTCCTCTGCATTGAATGAACGTTCGTGCCTCGATTATGGAACGTTCGTGCTTCTGCCACCAACGTTCGTGTGCAACCAGAATGTATAAAATTAGGATTTTTCTGATAGATTTAGCGCATTTTAAGCATGGTTAGAGTTTTATGTGTTTAGGATATCGCTCTCAGTATATTTTTGGGTATGTTTCGCAATGAGATTGCGGATGTCCCAAGTTTTGGATGAACAACTGAGGTAAGAAAGTAACTAAGTATCAAACTATGCTTGTCAAAGTGCAATATATTAGCAGATTGAGCACGTTTTCTTTTATGTTTTTAGCTTACAACTTTTCAATATGTTTATATTGTTGAAGGATAAAATGTTATATTCATATGTTAAAAATAACTGAATAATATTTGTATCATATGACATGGTACACCGTCTAGAGCAGAATAATGGTTATGGGCTACTATTATACAAGTTAATCATATGGTCAAAAAGAATTTATTGTTACGAGGTATTGGATCCAATGGTAGATGTTTGTGACAAGTGCACTATTATTTGAATGGGGTCTCGGTTACGGCTTTACTAGTAGCGTGGGCCAACCACGGTCGAGCTCAGTCGAGTTGCTAGTATAAGACGGTATATTTGTGCAATATCTGAGGCATCAGTATTGTACCAGATGTTCTCATAAGAATGCACAAACCCTACTGAAAGGGGGTTAATGTCTTAGGTAGACCATATTGTTAACATATGATAATCTATATTATATGTATAGCATGATTTTATGCATTAAAAACCATAGTGTACGATCATCGGAATTATGCCAATATTTCTCAAATAAAAATCGCCATCTTTTCTAGAGGGCATAATGACAGGGATAATCAACAGCATTGCGAAAACCCCATGAAATTTTATAACTATGCTTAAAGCTTATTTCATAAACAGTTTCATGATGTTTCTACTTACTAGGTCATTGGACTTACTTAGTTACTTTCCTTGCATGTAAAATACCCGATGTTTTATAGTTCAACACGAACTCTAGGTTATTATGGGGTAATTCTCTGGGATGAAGATGCCAAGTGAACGACCCGTATTCATAGGTTTGATTAAGCTGTTAATTAATGTATCTGTTTGGAAGCTCTATATCTATTATTACTGATAGATTTTGTTACCATATTATTATTAGTAAACTCAGATCAACTACTTCCACTATTTACTATGATATTTAGTGATGGTTAGTGGATTCAATTAGCTACCAGTTAGCTAATATGGATACCCTACAAGTAATATTCCAGGTTAGTCAAATTAAATAACTTAACTTTAGGGACATTATAGTAAGCTCAAGTCGATGTTCATCAATTTCTCCTCTTGTGGGAATACAGATATCATTGAGTCTTATTCCAAGTAGTTTAAGACTAGGAAACAAATCACGAAGTTAACTACAAGTTAATTAATTTTTTTGGGTGTTACATTTTCTGTGCTATTTTTTTAGTTTGATTGTAACCATTTGTAAAACTTGTATATAAAAGTGAAAATTGCTATTTATTTCAATCAAAACATAAATGAACAAGTTTTATTTGGTTGTAGATGAAAAATAAGAAAATAAATCAAACAATAGACATTTAATATATTGGGTAATGAAAGAAGAACCACGATTTATATATAGTTTGTTTTCCCTGTCAGTTTTTTTTTTTTAATTTGTAAATACTTTTGAATAAAACAACTGTATGTACTTGAAAAAAAAAACATAAAGATATTTTGGGAAGCATAAATAATTCCTACATGATGCCTATGAATAAACCAATATAAAAATATCATATTTTTGGGAATTCTATCTTATTTCTATTCATTCTCAAACATGGGTTTAGTCACATTCCCAGGATTTTCATATTTTCATGCATTACATTTCTAGAAATGTGGATGCTAGAAGAATGTTAGATATCATAAACCAAACACCAACGTAAGAGAATCCTAAGTAAGAAACCAATGTAAATGGGCCAGAATCCAACCTCATAATAAACACAAGCATAATAAAATAGTCAAATATATAAAACTAACTACTACATTAACAAAAAAAAACCACAATTAATAATAAAAACAACAATTAACACAAAAATTTGTTTACAAAGTGGAAACCCTTTGAGCAACTCAAAGGTAAAATCAATCTGAGCAACTAAACTCGGGAGATCAATCACTATAGAAGATTCAATGTACATACACAATAAAACTTACAATCCTTTGTAAAATTACTAAGATAATCTGCATGCAGAAAAACTCCTTGTTTGCCTCCCTATCTCCTCAATAGGCTCCAACTCCTTACTAGTCAATCTTCTATATATGAACTCCTTACTAACCCACCTTCAAGCGGTTGAAGGTTTATATGGTTGTGTGTGGTTTAAAACAACAACAAAATACAAGAGAGAGAAAGCTACAAATGCTCTCAACAAATGCTCTCTTAGCTCACAAGGGTGATGCAAGGAATTCTCTCAAAAGGTTCTAAGGCTAAAACTTTGTTTATTTATAGGATGGGTGAAAAGCTTCATCCAATGTGTAAAAATGAAGCATTTTTATTGCAGCTTTTCTCACAGCGTCATGACGCTTGAATTGTGTTAGCACGGGCACTAGAGTTTCATAACTATCTTCAGTGACAACTCAAAGCGTTGGCATGTACCAGTTGACAGAGCTCTCCCAAAGTCCTCTAGAGTAGACCGCGTTAATACGAGCCAAGTGACGGAGCTCTCTCAAAGTCCTCTAGAGCAGGGCACGTCAATACAGACCAGGTGATGGAGCTCTCTGGAAGTCCTCCGAAGTAGGTAGTGTCAGCAAGGGCCAGGTGACGAAGCTCTCGGGAGTCCCCTAGAAAATCCAAAATCAGCACGTCAAGGTGATGGTACTCTCAGAGTCCACTAGAACAATCAGCGTCAACACCTCAAGGTGACAGTGCTCTTGGTTTGGTTCTTGAAGTCATTATCCATGATTCACATTAGGATGTCAAGGTGACGATTTCACAACTTCAACTAAAAAGACTTGACTTTTTATACCAAAACACTCAGGTGCTCAAAATTTTTGCAACCCTTGTTTTGATCACCGAATATGGCTAATTTCTAAAACCTAATACAATGCATGTTCTAGAAAAAAAAAATCAAAATAAAAAAAAGCAAGAATGTAAAACTTCTAATTCCATAATTATTGTGGTTATTTTGGGCTTATCTACATAATATGATAAAACATTTCTAGATGTTTGGGAATAATTTAATACAGTTATTCACTTATATGGAAAATAATCTAATTTTGTTATTTATCGTATCCGATTATTTTCTCATCATGATTACAGTTCCAAAGAAAAGCATAACGTCTTGAAGTAAAATTGAATTTGCATATATGGTTCTTGTTAAATTAGTTTTATAAGTGTTAAATTAATAATTTTCCCAAAAACTTAAGTTGATAAAAAATTATAAATTTAACCATATAATTGATGTTATAACACTTATTTCATGTATGGACTCAAAATTCCCCACAATAAGTGAACACTAACATAGCACAGATAATATATAATTGAAATAAGAGGTAAATTTTAAAACATGATTCAAAGTTAGACCACTGCTTTGACACCATGCTTAATGAATTTAATATTTTAATTAATATTTTACCAATAAGTTAAATAAGACACCAAAATCATTAATCGGAAATACTTTAAAATATTTTACAAATCGACTCCTTATGTAATAGTTTCTGTTTTTTAGAAAGTAATTTTTATTATATCACTAATTGTCCCAAGCATATGATCATCTTGTGGAAGGATGCTTGTACAACTTTCATTGTTTTATTGCTTGAGATTTTCACACTAGCGTCACACCGACTGGTATGGTGTATTTTAAGTAGCTAACTCTAAATCAATAGCTGGGTTGTTAGATATTGAATTAATGGCATTGGAATATGTTAACACAGCATACTGAATATGAGGAATATTTTTNAAATCGACTCCTTATGTAATAGTTTCTGTTTTTTAGAAAGTAATTTTTATTATATCACTAATTGTCCCAAGCATATGATCATCTTGTGGAAGGATGCTTGTACAACTTTCATTGTTTTATTGCTTGAGATTTTCACACTAGCGTCACACCGACTGGTATGGTGTATTTTAAGTAGCTAACTCTAAATCAATAGCTGGGTTGTTAGATATTGAATTAATGGCATTGGAATATGTTAACACAGCATACTGAATATGAGGAATATTTTTACAATAATATCTTTTAGTTTCTCTACAAGTATTTTGCTTTGTCTCCAAGTTTAGGGTTATTTTTGTACTTTTTTTTTTTCTCCAAGTATTTTGCTTGAAAAGTACTCAAACTTAGCCTATATAAAGGCATAGTCTATATTATTTTAAAAATTCAGTTTTAGAGTATTAATAAAATTGAAGTCTTTCAGAGTTATTCTATGTTTGGTTCTTTGGGGTGACTAGGGTTTTTTTTTTCTCTATTCGTTATTTTCTCTCTCCCTAGTTCCATTTTCAGTCTTCAATTTTTAATTTCTGCTACTATCATACGCTATTAGAACAATCCTAGTTCTGTCCGGTGTCAATTAGTATCAGAGCTTAGCGTCTTCTTGGGGTATTTTTTTTTCATTAGTTTTCATGGCTAGTGGTTGTGGTCAGCGTGGACAAGTTCCGAATGAGAAAGTCCCCTACCACGAACACAGTGTACGAGATGTGATGATTGAAGACTTGTACAGGCAGGTTGCAGAGTTAACCCAACATCTAGTGGCTCAAAACATGAAGATGCATCATGATATTGATTGTCGCGATTCATAATCAAATTTTGAGAACCCGTATAACAATCCTGTTCTGGTTCAGGAACAACGTGGTCAGGATAAGCGGCATGGAGAGTTAAGCTTCCAAAATTTTCTAACACTCTCACTACCTTGACTGTTGTTATGAAGCCTTAAATTCATTTACCGAATCCATCTCATGTGCAGGAGGAAAATGAATTTGCTGAAGAAGATTTTTTGGTAGATTGGGTCTCTCCACCAATCTATAATATCTATCCTCATGAAGAGTATTTATTCGAAGAGGTACATTTTGTGGTTGCTATAGTAAAATTTATTGAAGAAATAATGACTAACTATCATGTGTTTGATGAAAGTCCAAAAAGTGAAGTATCTTAATGGGGTCTTAAGAAAAAAATTTATATTTATTTTCTTGGGATTGAGAATTTTATGTCAAAATTTCCTAAACAAAATCTTGACCTTGGTTTTGGCATGTTGGAGGAAAATTTGATTTTTGTGCTCAAGAGAGAATTGATCATTCTGGGAGAAGTTTTAAAAAGAATGAATTTATGACAATCAATCAGGAGCTTGTGAAGATTATTTTATCTCAAGTTGGTGCGAGAAACTTCAGATATACTATTCAGAGTTATGTTGTGATGGGTTTCAAGTTGTTTATCTTCCAGTATCAAGTTGTTTTGGTGTTGAGAAGTGCGGGATGGAAGAGATTAATTGGACATCCAAAAGATCGATGCAAAGATGATTTAAATTCAAGGACAAATACTTTCCAACCCGGGGAGACTGATGCAAGAGAAAATATTTAATCAATAAATGAGTTTTCAGATACTGAATTAATGGTATTGAAATATTTTAACAGAGAAGATCTGCATAGGAATAGGAATAATAATCGTTTGTAATATTTTGGGACTATTTTTAGAATAATATCTTTTAATTTCTGTACAAGTATTTTGCTATGTCTCCAAGTGTTTTAGTTAGAAGGTACTCAAACTTAGCCTATATAAAGGCAAATCTATATTATTTTAAAAATCCAGTTTTGAAGTATCAATAAAATTGAAGTCTTTTAGAGTTTTTTTTTTTTTGTTTGCTTCTTTGGGGGTCATTAGGGTATTTATCTTTCCTATTTTTTATTTTCTCTCTTCCTAAATTCCCTTTCCAATCTTCATTTTTTTAATTTTTGCTACTTTTATACGCTGCCAAACAAAAATCAATAGCTGAATTGTCATATACTTAATTAATGGCACTAGAATATCTTAACAAAAAAGATCAGAAAAAGTCAAGAATGAGAAATAATATTTGAAGAATATTTTGGAAATAAAGATCATCACAAGAATGAAAACAATCAGCATAATATTTGAAGATTAGTTATTTGTTTACAAGAGTTTTACTTAATCTCCAAGTCTGGGATATTTTTGTATTTTTTATATTTTCTTTTTCTTCAAGGATTTTGCTTGGAGAACACTCAAAACTTAGTCTATATAAAGGCATCTCGTGTATGTTACTTTTCAATTCAGTTTTTTGAAGTATCAATAAAATTCCAATCTTTCATAGTTATTATTTGTTTGCTTCTTTGCAACGACTATGGTAATTATCTTCCCTAATCGTTACTTTTCATTTTCCTCAATTCCCTTTTCAGTCTTCATTTCTTAACTTTTACAGCTATCATACATTGTCAGAACAAATGTGGTTCTACCCGAGGTCAATTGGTTTTCTGATGAGATGGTCAAAAACTTGATCCAACAAATGGTATCCGAACCAGGGTTATGGGCTTAAGTCGCGGGAGCGTCACATTGATGAAAGAATTATTGAGGTGAAATAGTGCTGCTCTGGTCACATGAGCGACTCTTAGAACATGCCTTACAAGGTGCAATTTCGAATGTCATACAAGGCTTTGGCTTCCAAAGGCTCAATCCAACAAATTGATGCATGAGAAGATACTGAATCAATAGCCTAGTTATCAGATACTGAATTAATGGCATTGAAATATCTTAAAAGAGAAGATTGGCACAAGAATGGAAAGAATCGTGCATAATATTTGGGGATTATTGTTAGAATAATATCTTTTACTTTTTCTACAAGTATTATGCTTTGTTTCCAAGATTAGGGTTATTTTTGTATTTTTATTTATTTTTTTGTTTTCTCCAAGCATTTTGCTTGGAAAGTACTCAACCTTAGCCTAAATAAAAGCATGGTCTATATTATTTTAAAAATTCAGTTTTAGAGTATCAATAAAATTGAAGTCTTTCAAAGTTATTCTATGTTTGCTTCTTTGGGGGTAAGTAGAGTCTTTTTCTTCCATATTCGTTATTTTCTCTCTTCTTGAGTTTCATTTTCAGTCTTCAATTCTAAATTTCTGCTACTTTCATACGCTGTTAGAACAATCCTAATTTTTTTCGGCAGTATCACTAACACTTTTGTTATTAAGTGACTGATGTAAGAAATTATTTAAAACATGGGCTGATATGAAACTGATATAAAAACTTAGTGTCAAAAGTAGCATTACTATTTCGTAATTTTTTTTTTTTTGAACGGGAATCTTTCAAATTCCATTGATAACAAATCAAAGGCATAAAGCTCTTACATTAAGAGCATAGAGTTTAGATAAACATAACGTTATGAAATTACAAAGTCATAGATTTAGACAAAAAATCTTACAATTGAAAAACTATCTACTTCAGCTTCCGCTAACCCATGTACAAACTCCAGTTAAGGAACAGATCTACTCCGAACAGATTTGATTTAAGATATGGGTAGCCTAGATTCTCACCAACTTTATTTTTTTGGCCGTAAGAGATAATATCTCGCACCAATCTACTCTCATCGTTCCTAAAAGTCATGAGACAACACACGTCCTCAACCTGAAGGCCAGACAATAAGAACAAAAAACATATAATAATAAAAAATAAAAATAAAAATAAAAACTAAAAAATCCCCACTAGAAGTAACAGCGGAAAAGTACGACATCGTAGACACACGTCGGCACACGAAACTCAATGATTGATCAACGCAGAAGTTATGAGAAATAGAGAAACCGGTCGAGACAAATAGATCTGAGCTTGAAGAAACTAGATTTAGATCTAGATCTAAAAACTAGATCTAACACAAAACCATCAAAACGGAAACCAAAAAAGTCTACAGAGAATATACCGAGCACTACTACCGGGAAGGAAAATTGAGAGTGACAAGGAAGGGAGAGGAGGAAGAATGACTAGCCATTCTTCCTCCTCTCAAGAGAAGCCACACGTTCTTCCCCTTTATGAGACAAGGCTAATTTGGAACATTTATTTCACAATTATTTTAGTTTCATGAAAAATTACTATTTCGTACATTAATACACGGCCAAGTTAGTAGGGCCGGCTCGATACATTTGGGGGCTTAAGGCGAAAAGTTTAAATGAGGCATTTTTCTTAAATTTAAATATTAATTTAATATTATATTTTTATTTAAAAATCATTCTCCTTGCTTTTTAGGATGCAAAATTACTTATTCAAGTTTTATATTCAAGTTTTTCTAAATTTCCTTTTCAATGATAATATGGTTAATCCATTTAATCTTTCTTGTGACATTGTTGATCTTAAGCAGGATTTTATCAATTTTAATTTTGAAAAATTTCTTTCTGCAGAAGCAACTGTAACAGGTATTGTCAATAAAATTCTATAAGCGATACATGCATTAGGAAAAGAATCAAGTCTTTTTATATAATTTAATGTGTCAATTGGAGCACTTTCTTCTATTTGTAAAATTCTTTTAAAATTTTTAGTTATGAAAATAAATCTAAACCATCAATATCATAATAGATATCATGTTTTAGAAACTTTCAAGATTAAGACTTTTTTTTTTTTTTTTGCAAACTATCATTGTCTAGTGATTATAATTTCTTAAAATTAAATAAGAAACAAAAATATTTTCGTATATCTGAAATTGTTCAAACCTACTATAATTGAAGAAATAGCTTGATCTACTATATATAAGAAGTAATCAATTCTAAAAGATTCTTCAGGAGGTTGTGTTGTCTCATCGTTAGCATTCTCATCAAACTGTTTCTTTCTACGAATTATACGTTTTTCACGAAATACATGTTCTATTTCCATTGTAGGTGCAATCTCTTTAGATGAAATCATAGCATATGTAAATCCATTTTCTCAATAGTTTTTAAAATAAGAAATAAGACCTTTTAATTGTTCTATAGCAACATCAATATACATGTCTTTCAATTGTAAATTTTTACTGACAGTATTAACAACAAATAATATATCATACCAAATAGTCATGCTTAATAAGAATTCAAAACTTTCAATTTCATAGGTTGCTAAACAATTAGCTTCACTTTTTGTTTTAGGATATTCACTTGTTTTTGCTAATTGCAATAAAGCATCTCTTATCTATGGAGTTTGAAATTTTATTGCTTTGACACTTTCAATCCTACTTTCCCAACATGTTTGTGGAGGCTTAAGAGTTAAACCCGACACATTATCTTGTACAATTTTCCATCTCTTTGTAGAAGAAGAAAACAAATAATATATTTGTTGTACAAATCCAAAGAATGTTATAGTTTTTGGACAAGAATTGGCCATATCGCTTATTACAAGATTAAGACTATGACAACCACATGGTGTATAAAAGGCTCTAGGATTAATATCCAGAAGTCTTTTTTGCACCCCTCGTTCTTTTCCTTTCATATTAGAACCATTATCATAACCTTGTCCTCGTATATCATTAATATCTAGTTCTAGATTTATAATTTCATTAAAAATACCTTTTGATAGTCGCGCGAGCGCTATCGATTTTAAAATTTATAATTAACCGCTCGCGATAGATCGTACCCTTGTAGGATAGCTCTAAAAGAGGGTATCGTCCGCAGGGACTGTGATGGTTGGTTTATCAAGTTTTCGAGATTTTCTCTAACTCAACTAATGAAAAAAAAAAAAAAGATGTTTTTGGTTTTTTAGATTTAAACGACATAAATGTAAATGACTTAAACATAAATGACATAAACATAAATGATATAAATGTAAATAACATTAAGTGTAAATGGCATAAATGTAAATGACATGTAAAATAAAGATAAAGATAGAACGCAGATTATATCTAACTTGGGATTTTTGACAAAAGCATAATATGAGCGTGTAAAGGTTGTCAATCCTTACAACGATCTCAACATGAAAATACTATTGAAAGAAAATAATAAAGCATCATAGTTTTGCACTAGTCACCCACCTAACACCCTACATGTGATATAACTCGTGTTCCCTAGCATGCGATATAAATTCTCTCAATGGCCTACACAATCTCATGAAATAAGCATAAAGTATCATAGGTTTTCACTCCACTTTTCACCTATTCTAAATTATTCTAAGTGTGGATTGAGTCGTGGTCCCTAGCATACCCTATCAAACTCACATAAAATCATGTCACAAGCATCATTACATAGCTTATACTTTCTCAATCAAAGACATTGAAAGTATTGAAATCATTCAAAACTCAAACATATTCCTCATAGACAAAGAACAATTTTCATTTCAAATAGTATAATCGTTAAGAATAAACCTTATGCATATACAATCATCATATCATTTGCACAAAATCCTAACTAAATACACTCAACCTCAACTCATAATCCCATGAAAGAATTACATCAAACCCTACAAAGGGTTTAGTTTCTCAAGAAGGATTTGGATTTCTTCATTGGATTGAAGAAAACCATTTCCTAAGGAGTATTGGAGCTATGGGTCAAGCTTCTACCTACTGTCTAAGCAAAAGAAAGCAAAAAGAAACTAAAACCAATATGAAAAATAAACTCAAACCCGACCTCTGCCTCTCTCGACAGAAAAATACATATATATGCAAAATAAGAGCTTTGATCTTTCTTAAGGAAATATCAAGCTAAAAATCTGAAGTTTCAGCTGTTAGGAGTCCTTTGGAAAGTGATTTCGGCGCCTACAACTCGCTGGCAAGCCGCAATTTTGGACCAAAAATATCCCCACCGTCGTTAGCTATCACAAAAATATCTTTCGGTTCTAGAAGATGCGACGGCGCTCGAGCACCAGGATTGGGCACTCGAGCGTCAACTGCTGCTGATGCTCGATATTGGATGTTGGGCTTGCGAGCGTCAGACTTAATGCTGACGCTCGATACTGGGATTTGGGCGCTCGAGCATCACTCCTTCTACAGCACTTTTCTTTAACTTATTTTCAAGCTTAATTTCAATGGTATGCTTTGAATTTTCACTAAGACCTGAAAATAAGACAAACACTAAACACACTAAAATATTAAATAACAATACAAACTAAGGTATAACATATGCGAATTAAGGGGCTTGAATGTATAACATTCAGCATTTATCACATTTTCTAGTAGTATCATCTATTTTTATAAATTCTACAAAATGTTCTTCCATTTTTATTGAATTTGTTGAAATATCCACACATCTTAGAATGAGAGACATTTGTTCTTGATGACATGCATCCGAGGTACAATCAAGCATAATTGAAAAATATTTTGCTTCTTTAATTTTTTTAATAATATTATTTTTAATTTCAGTTGCTAACAAATGTATCAATTCATTTTGTATATTATGTCCAAGATAATGATTATGAATTTCACCATCTTGAATGCGCCGAATATGTTCTTGCATTACTGGATCAAATTCTGCTATCATTTCAATTAGACTAAAAAAAATTCCATTACTTTCTTGGTAGATCTTTTCATTTTTTCCTCTAAATGCCAAATTATTTTTACCAAGATTTTGTACTACAACAATAATTCTCAATAATACTCTTTTCCAATGATCTTTCTCTTAGTTAATTTGTTCCTGGACATTTTTATCAATTGTTTTATTTTTTAACAATCTCATTTCTAAATCAATCCAAGCATTCATGTTAGTAATATGTTCATTGGTTGTTTCATGATTTTTAAGCTTAGTACTAAGATTTTTCCAATCATTTGTTCCTTCTTTAGCTACTTGACTTATACTAGGTTTTGAATTAAACAACTTGCAACAAAAGCAAAATATTTTGTCTAAATCTTTTGAATATACTAGCCATTTTCTATCATGTTTCTCCCCATTTGATAATTTTCGTATACAAAATGTACTAGAAAAATGTCTAGAGTTCTCATCTTTAGGAAAATTTATATTGTTGTCTCTTATTGGACCATTTTCTACTAATAAATCTCTTAATTTTGCATCAATATTTTTCCATTGACGGGGGTCATAAATATTTGTAACAATAAAATCAGATACATCATTAGTATTTTTATTTTCTTCTAAATTTCATTAAGTTCTTCATCAATAATCGGTGTATTACATATTTGAACATCATTATCTAATTCTTTTTGATGAATTTCTTGTTCATTTACCAATTGTTCACCTAAATTATCATTTATATTTTGTTTATTGCTAATAACAAATTTATTTAGAGATCCTTTCTGAGATTCAATTATTTTTCTACTTTTCTCTTTTTTTTTTTAAGTTTTTCATATCCAGATGCATATTTTCTAGTAGACATCTATAATTAGAAATATTTACAAATTAAATAAACACGATTATAATAAAAAAATATGACTATAATAAAGTAAATTTTAAAAATAGAACAATAAAACCAATTTGTCAAAGGAATTATTTCGAATTCACTTTAATCTTTTTATAATAGGATTATCTAACATTTTCAACCTGTAGAAAGAAAAGACAAAGCTAGTGTAAAAATATTTATTAAAATCAAATGAAAAAAAAAAAAAAAAAAACCTCAATGCAAGTGATTGATTAAGTTTTTAGTAACAAACCTTTTTTTATCACTAATCAGATATTGAATGATTTTAAGAACTTGAACAGTGAGCTGTTGGAAAATAATGAAATTTGAGAATAAAAGAAGAATTCGAAAATAAGAGAAAAGTTCGAATTTGAATAAGACTTGAATTGAGAAATAGAGAGAAAAATGAAAACTTATAAGGAGAGAAGTCCGTAATTGAATAAAATATTTAGAATCTTTCCATATTCTTAATATTTAATTTTTATTTTTTCCTATTTTATTGTGAAAGTTGGGCTCAAATCGTCTGACTCCAATAATAATTTGATGCCTTAATTAGAGAATATTGACTATAATTACTTATTTACTATAATTATTAATTAATTACGTGTTGACAAAAGCCACTATTAATTACTTATTTACATTTTACCATAATTTTGGGCCTTAATTAAAGATTATTAACTATAGTAGGCCTTAAATATTTTTTTTATGGAATAAATCTTAATTAATATTTATTAATTGAGGCCTTAATTAAAGAATATTTACTATAATTAGGGTTTAATTTTAAAAAAAAAAAATCCTTCATTGATATTTATTAATTGAAAATCTTATTAAATTAAGAGCCTTAAATAGCCACCTAATCCACCTAAAAGTTCAGCCACCCCTGCAAGTTAGGACCAACTAGTTGGACAAAGAGACAATATTATTGCTAAATTCATTTAACTCGATCATTACTCATGCCTTCAATTTCTCACTAGGCCGGCTACGTCCCCAATCAACTTCATTATCATCTGATACGGATGGAAGCTTTATAGACAACCAACTTAATTCATACGGTTCACAGAAACAATTTTTGAGCTCTTTGGTTCTATAGCAGCTAGCTTGGTCATCTTTTTGGCGTGCCATAATTTCAGAATAATGAAGCCAGTTTGTAAAAGAGATCTTTCTTACAATCACATAATTTCAGATTTCAGAATAATGAAATCTCTGTTTGGCTGGCTATAACTATAGCCAATTGAAATAAGAGCACTAATAGCAGTTTTTTTAAAATTTTTTTTTAATGAAAAGAATTAAATTATTTTTTGTTTCCCTATTTAAATAAGCTCCACAGCAGTTTCCCTTACCATTTTTATATATTATTTAAATATTATTAAAATTAAATGTTAGAGAAAGAAAGAGGAAAAAGAAAGTCAATTAAAAATTATTTAAAATAAATGATAGAGGAAAGAAAGAGGAAAGAGAAAGTCTTTTATATTAAAATAATGCTAAGAGAATCACTTTTTCGTGCCCTAGATGAAAGTGGTTCCCTTCGTGTTTTTATAATTTAAGAAACACTTAGGGAATGTGCTGCATAAACCTTTTTATGTTTTGTAACAGTTTTTCCTACACAAAGAAAGGGAATGGAGTTTAAGAGAAGCTATTGTTAGTGTTCTAAGATCTTTTGCAAAATGACACAAATTTCCTCCAACCTGGGTTAGAGGAAATTTGCTCCAACCCCCTCAAAAAAATGACAAATTATGAAAAAAAAAAATATATGAAAAAAAATATTTTTTCAACCCACTTATGAAAATACAAGAAAGGACAAAACAAAACAAAAAAAAATTAAAAAATCATATATACAGCGGATTCAACCTACTTAAAACAAAGCAAAAAAAAAAAAAATTGCTTTATTTTTTGTTTTCGTAAACATTGCTGTATATATGATTTTTTATTTTTATTTTTTTGCTTTGTGCTTTCTTTATGTTTATAAGTGGGTTAAAAGATTTTTTTATATATTTTTTATAATTTTTTGAGGGGATTATAGCAAATTTCTTTCTACCTCAATAGAAGGAAATTGTCTCCTTTGCAAAATGCCAAAATGCATGCTCCAGGCTGTCTGTGTACTTCCAGAAGACGTTGAAATTGTACTCCACAAATGAGCTATTGATGAAAACAAAATAAATCAATTATCAGTCTCGCATCTAGAAAAGGTATATTGCTATGTTATGATTGACAAAGGATGTTAGTTTAGGGTTTTTAAACCAAAAAATAATTATATTAGACTATTTTAATTTTTTATATTTTATTAATAATTTTTTAACAATTTTTTTCATTTTTTATATTTTATTAAAACTTTTTATTACTATTCAAATAAAAAATTTATTAAAAAATAAAATTTTTTCACTTTTTCATATAAAAATTTTTACAATAATATCATTTATACTTTATATCACATCAAAACTCAAAAACACCGTAACTCAACCCAACCCTTTGTCAAACACACTACAAACCGACAATGGAAACCTAAATCCACGGCCACACATTTTGGTTTAGCATATATATCATTCCGTACGTAACTTCTGGCTTATATCAAATACAAACAAGCCCACCCCTGCCATTGTTGTCACCACCCCCAAATTAAAGGTCTTACTTTTTATTTTTATATTTTGTGGTTAGAAATGGTGATTTGAACAAAATTAACTCAATTTCATTCCTTAAAATTAACTCTATATAAACTCTTTCATTCGCTTCATTTTATCTCATCAACTACAAATAATAACTCTTCCTTTTGAAAACCATAGAAGCCAGACCATCTCTTTCCTCTGTTCCAAAAATGGCTAGCCCCAATTTCTTTTCTATCTTTAACAACAATCCGCTAGACCCTGGGGAGTTCAGGCGGCAAGGCCACATGATGATAGACTTCCTCGCTGATTACTATCTGAATGTTGAGAAATACCCTGTTCGAAGCCAAGTGGAACCGGGATATCTCCGGAAACGCTTGCCAGAGTCCACCCCACATAATCCAGAGCCCATCGAAACCATTCTCCAAGACGTGCAGGACCATATAATCCCCGGCATAACACATTGGCAAAGCCCCAACTTCTTCGCTTACTTCCAATGTACGAGTAGCATTGCAGGTTTTCTAGGCGAGATGCTCAGTGCCGGATTCAATGTGGTCGGGTTCAACTGGATTTCATCTCCAGCCGCGACCGAACTTGAGACAATAGTCGTGGATTGGCTTGGACAGATGCTTAACCTGCCCAACTCCTTCCTTTTCTCCGGCAATGGCGGCGGTGTGCTACAGGGGACCCATCGCCGGGCCATTTTGTGCACCCTCGTCGCTGCGAGGGATCAAATGCTAACCAAAATCGGGAGAGAGAATATGAGAAAGTTGGTCGTTTATGGGTCCGACCAAACCCATAGTGCACTCCAAAAAGCGGCGCAAATAGCCGGAATCCACCCGGAGAATTCCGACCCATCAAGACCACGAAGTCAACGTCATTTGCGCTGTCACCAGACTCACTACAATTACGAAATTTGCAAAGACATAGAAGCAGGGTTAGTCCATTGTTTCTATGCGCCACTGTGGGGACTACTTCGACGACAGCCATTGATCCACTGGGTCGTTATGGCAAGTGGCAAAAGATTATGGCATGTGGGTCACGTCGATGCTGCTTATGCCGGAAGTGCATGCATTTGTCCGAAGTTCCGCCTTTCATGGACGGCGTTGAGGGTGCAAACTCATTTAGTCTCAATGCCCATAAATGGTTCTTAACCACTTTAGATTGTTGCTGCCTTTGGGTAAAAGATCCGACGGCCTTGGTAAAATCACTCTCAACGAATCCCGAGTTCTTGAGGAATAAAGCCACCGATCAAGGCAAGTGGTGGATTATAAGGACTGGCAGATAGCCCTAAGCCGAAGATTTCGGGCCTTGAAACTATGGTTTGTGCTTAGAAGCTATGGGGTGGCTAACCTTAGGAACTTCTTGAGAAGTCATGTTGAAATGGCCAAGCTTTTTGAAGGCTCGTAGGAACGGACAAGAGGTTTGAAATTGTGGTGCCTAGAATTTTGCCATGGTTTGTTTTAGGCTACTTTTGCCAAAGCCAAAGTCAGCACACGAAAACGGTAACGTTATGATGATGAAGAAAGTTCAAATGAGGAGGTGACCCAGAGTTGTTGGAGTCGATAAACATGTCAGGCCGCGTTTACATGACTCATACCAAGGTTGGGAATGTGTACGCCATACGGTTTGCCGTCGGCGCAACCCTGGTAGAGGAACGACACGTCATCATGGCATGGAAAGTAGTGCAGGAGCATGCAACTGCCATACTAAGCACCAACTAATTAAAACTAAGCGTTGGTTATACATTTGAGGGACATTTATAAAATCCTTAATATTTCCCTAAAATGTGGTAACAATCGTGTCTAAAATTTGCAGCATGACGTTCTACGTGGGTTGTCTTGTGTGCATGTAGGACAATTGCTGGTCCTAGTTTTTTCAATGATAATAATGCATTGCCAAGGCCTCAGTCTTGTATTATCGTACGAAGATCAGGATGCTTTATTTTATTGGATCCAGTTGTCTTGTTGGTGTTCCTGCATGTAGGGTCAAGATTTTTTGTTCCCTAGTACTATATAATTGCTCGCCTTTTTGCAAAGGACTGGCAGTACTCCATCACGCATAGTTAAAGATTTAAGGCAACAATAATGAGCCTCAGCCCACGCGCCACCTGTCCGCTATCGCCAGTGCCACTACAAAAAAACAGAGGTCTCCCGGCACGCAAGAAACGCCGGAAGAGACATACAAAACGCCGGGATACATAGTCTCGGCATTTTGTGTTGAACGCCGGAAGAGACACTGTCGGGCAAAGTGATGCCCGGCGTTTGGGAGTAACGCTGGTGAAGCCTCCACCAAGCGTGGCGTTTTTTTCCAAAACGCCGGCCAAATCTGTACCGATGTTTTGCTGCAGAAAACGCCGGCTAAATCTATACCAGCGTTTTCAGGGCAACGCCGGAGTGGTAGTATCAACGGTGGCTTCTGAAAAACGCCGGAATAGGTGTCTCCGGCGTTTTCATGGAAACACCAGCTGCCTATTCCGGCGTTTTCAGGGGAACGCCGGAGTGATAGCATCACCAGCGTTTTCTGAAAAACGCCAGAATAGGTGTCTCCGGCGTTTTCATGGAAATGCCGGCTGCCTATTCCGGCTTTTTCAAGGGAACGTCTGAGTGCCAGCATTATCGACAGCTTCTAGAAACGCCGGAAATGCTTCCTCAGGTGTTTCCTGCAAACGCCGGCATAGGTAGCCGGCGTTTAAAAATAAAATAAAACAAAAAAATTATAAAAATGCCATATGAATCAATTGTATAAAAAATAAAAATAATAATAAATTTTAAAAAAATAAATGCAGATATTGAAATCATAATAAATAAATCAAATATTAAACATTATGATATAAACAATAATAAAAAGCCACCAATATTTAACATTCATCATCAATTCCACAAATTATTAATCTTATATATAGATTGTTAGCCATAAACACAACTCATTGAAATCTTTCAATCTTACCAAGTTACATTCTATACAAGCGTGATGATCTCCCAAAAAAGAGTGAAAGAAATTCAAACAGACAACATCAAGCCCCAGAACAATTCGTAAGAGCTTCCTGACATGAGAGCAGTAAGTGATAAGAGGAAATGTGAACACAAGCCCCAAGAACACCTATAATCACTGGTGGTAAATCTAAGACCAAAAGAATATGAAACAAGGATATCACTGCTTGAAAATAATTGTCCATCACAACAATCAGAACCCAAAGTGCAGAAGCCGCAGCTCCCATTTATAATTTGAAGCAAACTTCTTAGCAAATTTAGTCACTAACCATTTGATCTCAGTACAATCATTCACAAGCTTTACTGGTCAAATACTCTTCTGCTATGGAAAGCCCTGTGCAATGCAAGTCCACCTAATATATTAAAGTAAATCAACTTCTTTGAGATTCCATCATTAATCCAGATGTTGGTAAATGGAAGTACAGCAAGAATGTAGATACCTGGAGAAATTAAATGTACAGAAAACCCTTAGGGGATAACTCCCACAAAGCCATTTTAGATACTCATCATCCCACTTCAATTGTTTTACTAACTTAAGACAATAATTTGTTATCCATCACATAAAGCATTCCGTGAAGCTTATAACTGGAGTTCCACAAAATATTCAAGACCATAAACAATATTAACCACATGTGCTGTTTTATAACACTCTAATTTACCCACCTACTTAGGGCAATGCCAAACAGAAGAATCAGCGCATGAGCTTCAATTTTGTACATAACAAGTCCATAATTTCTCATTCCCTCCCTTTTCATTTGTTAACCAAGAGAGCCAAAGACATTGTAATTTTCATATATCCTCTAAATAGCTTACCACTGCAGATCTCATCCTCAAAGCTTCCTATCTTAATACCAATTTCTTAGTGCTGCAATTAAAAGAAATACAATAATTCTTAGGCATATGAGTACAATGACCTATCATGATGTAATTACTCTGTACCAGCAAACCCTTGAAAATCTTTACTGTTGATTTGCAGATAATTAACCATGCAAAAGGGTATATCACTTACTATACATCTTAAAGTTTCATCTAGTTTTTCCACTATTGTGCAAAGTTTTTGTAACGATCCAAAAAAAAAACGTTCGTCAGATCTGCGCTATCATCTCAAAATAACAAATCAATTTGAAGCTGCCTTAGAATTCCTTATAAATCAATATAATCAGAATCTATGTCAACTTGTGAATCTATTGAACCTTTAGACGAAAGGATCGTTGAACCTTTAGATGTAGAATTTAGTGAAGAAAGTAAGATGAGGAATAGATGAGGCAAACCTTGGAGATAGGGGCCTCATCTATTTTAGGTTTCATTCCCACAGATGTAGTGTTTGCAAGAACCATCTCTTCTTCTGGATGGAAGTTATCTACTTCAGCAAGAGTCATAGCTTGTCCACCAACTTTGTCAGCCAGCTCTTTAGCTCGTTCTGTAAGAAAAGACTCACATCATGATTCAACTTGATAAAGAAAAAGTGATCATAAACTTTAGATCCTACAAGGCATATGGTTTTTGTGGTAAAAAGGAATATGATAGATAAGGAATTTTCCAACTTTTAGCTCATTGTTTATGTCTTAAAGAAAGAGCTAGATTATTACCAAATGTACGATTGGCAACCACAANCTCTTGCTTCCTTTTGTGCAGCACCATAGGCAAGTGATTTGCCAGCACCACCTGCTCACAAGACAACAAACAATTTTCCAGCTAAGGGTGAGCCGGCTGCAGGATGTTTACCATTCAAACCTGCAAAAGAACAAAACCAACTTAATGAACTATTAAAACAGAAACAAGAAATCGTCCAAACAGAATTTGTTCCAATTTTCTGTAAAGAAAATCAAAGAGGTAACTAAAATTGCAACATGCAAATATTTCTAGATGAAGAGTACAATCAGATACCTTGGCAATAGGGTCAATCTCATTCATGCACTTGAGAGCAGCCTCCTTATGTGGGATTGTACAACTGCATTCCCAACTTGTTATGAACAAATTCCAAGCAATTTTTCTATACTAAGGAACATATAACATGGTCTATGCTAAAATTCTCTAGCAAATAAATCCTCTGCTACTACTTTTTCAGCAAACAATCATAGAACCTCAAGGTATAACAACTCAAAGCTCAATCCAAAGTAAACTGAAGCTATGATATGATCAGGCATTTCCAAATTGGTTCCAGAAATGAATTCAAGCATAAGGCCCCACAAAGAAAATAATCAAGAAACATCCACATAACTTGAATTAGATGCATACAATACTTCTCACAAAGTCTATTTCCATCTAATTCTAACACCTGTAGCTCAAATCTAAAGTATTACACATGTACAGCAATGCAGATTTTACAATTGGCAGCCCTCCGCTCTAGAATCTGTCAGACGTCAGACTGTGGTTGAGTTGTATTTCCCTCCCCCCTATAAATGTGGCAACAATCATTTAACACCAATTCTTACGTGATTGGAATCATTATGAGATTGAACAATATTGAATAAAAGAAAAGGTTTGTGCACTTTTTAGAGATTTTTAAGGGTTTTTTTAGAATTTTTTTTTTTTTTTTTTTATCAAATCGAAGCCCACCTCTCAATTTAAATTTGTTTAATTTTTTTAATCAAATTGGGGTCCACCTCTCAATTTGATTAAAAAATTCTAGAAGAACCACTAGAGAAACCTCTAAAAGGTGTTCTAATAAACTCCTTAAATAAAAGTGTGAATTTGTGCAGATGCAAACTACTGACTGTATTCATATGCAAACTACTAACTGTATTCATGGAATCTAAAAAGATTAAGGTTGTAAAAAGACTTGAAAAAAGAAAGGGAGACGACCGTATGTCACATTTAGGGAGAGTTGAAGTGTTAAATTAATTAAAAAAATCATATATGAGAAGTACATGTTTAAGAACACATAGCAGCTTATTAAATTGATCTACAAATCGGTTTACAGGAAATTTTTATTCCATTAATTTTGAGGATAAAAAAGATTTATGAAATTTTAGGAATAAAGCACTAATTTTAAGAAATTATCTTCTAAATTATGGAATTTTGAAAAAAGTCAAACTAAAATTTTTGGATGAGTAAGTGGGACTTGTCATATGTTTGAGGAGCAAACATGTTTTAAAGGTCATGGTGGCATTACAGTTAAGTAATTAAAATGATTCTAGCTTCAATTTCTAGGATTAAAGATTTTTAGTTTTATTGTGAAGATCTATTAGAGTAATGGATCGATGATTTTTGAAGGAGGATTCTAAAAGTATTAGAGAGGTTTTAAAATATTTAGTATATTATATATATATATATATATATATGAGGACAATAAGAGATTGAGAATAACTTCAATATAGATGTTGCACAAACCCAATCTTTGTGCCCACCAATAATAAACAGACACATCAACATATTACAACAAAAGAAAATAGGACAGATGTACCAGATTTTTCTTCAACAAACCGTTAAAAACATCAGGTTTCTTCACAATCCATAAAAACTCCTATTCTCCAAAACCACCGCCCAACGCCATTTCCCGCGGCTAATTCTAGTGAACTCCGGCAGCAGATTCTGGCAAAATCTAGTGGTACTGAAAAAAGTACTGTAAGAGAATGCATGTAAAAAGAAGAAGCTCAAACTTAAAAAATAGTTTACAGTTTTAAAAAATGAAAATCATTTTACGGAAGTTAAAAAAGGTTTGATCACAATTTTTTGTCATACCAAACACCAAAAAATAGGAAAAATATTTTTTAAAAAACATTTTACATCTAAACAAACGGAGCCTAAGTGTAAGGGTAAGGAAAGTGGCAGAGCCAGAATTTTTCTCTTGGAATGCCACAGAAGAATATTAAGAATAAAGTTCAACTATCATATGGAAGAAGAAAAAAAAAATCAACTAAATTCTTTATATAATAATATTTCCAGGTATGTGGACATGATCCACCTTGATCCCTTTTCCCTTTTTCCCTCTTTTGCTTAAAAAAAAAATAAAATAAAATAAAATAAAATAAAATAAATCCTAGGTATAGTAGATGGTTTAGTAGAAAATCAACCAAATTAGGTTTAAAAATATAAAAATGTAAAATGGTTTTAGCCGGATAAAGGTTAAGTAAATAAAATTTCTTCATACGGAAATATATGAAACTAAATTTCACTTTAATTAATATTTAAATGATATTTTTAAATGAACGGAAGGACTATCTCCTTGAATGATCATTAAGCCGGATAAAGGTTAAGCAAATAAAGTTCCTTCGTACAGAAAGATATAAAACTAAATTTCATTTTAATTAATATTTGAATGATTCATTTCAGAAAAAAATAAAAAATACACATTCTCCCCAGAAACTAACGTTCAATTTGCAAATCCAACACCAGCCTATCGTTCATAAGCTGCTGTGGTTAGGTGCCGCAAAGAGTTCAAAACTTAAATTATATCTTACCAGCTAAACCTCATAATTACTAGGGATAGAGTACTTATGGGTGCTAATTAATTGTAATCTCGTACAGTAGTGTTAGGTTCATCCATTGAAAAAAGGCAAAAGAAAAGCTAACAAGACCGCATCAAACAATAATCTCTCTCAGTTCAATTGCTCCCTCAACATGATCCGCCGCTTCTCTGCATCAAGAGAAGAGAATTGCAGTCAATGAGCATGGAAATGAGATTTAGCAAACGTCAGGGGTTTTTATATCCTGTTTAAAGAACAAGTAGATATGATCTTATGCCAGGCACCCTTTTATATTTTTGATGAATAAAGGCTTTTCAAACTAATCTTAAAATTCATGTAGCTTTTCAGTCCATCCATTCCTACCCAACAACAGTGTTGGGGCACCACCAAGATGGAATCAAGTAGTAAAATTTCTATACATATTTAAACTGATAAACCACTGCTATGCATTGCAGAATGCATATCAGGAAGAGACAGATGAAACATTGCGGTTGCATTATGACATCCAGTGTAAGATGAAGTTACTTAAACAAAGAGAATTTTGTCTCAAGTTATATAGTTGTTTAGAGAATCTACACATGCCCTCTGGCTAGTTGAATGTTGAGACAATGCAATTCAAACAAGTATGGATTCCATTTTAAATAAAGACCAAAAAAAAAAATCATATTTTTACTGTTCTTGCATTAGATTTCACATCAGTCTATATCAAAAAGAATTACAATTTACAAGCTTCTAAAGGATAAAAGCTTAAAGTACATGGATAAGAATTTTGAATTATATATACTTTGGTTAAATTGGTTGTTCTCTTGATTTAAGTGGGTAATTCGTACCTGGAGATTGTTGAGAACATAGAGTAACATCCAACCAAGCCAAGCGAGTTGTTTTCAGCCCGTAACCTTTGGCTTTCCTGTTGCGGTTATTTTAGGGTTCTGATGTGAAAGTAACTGTTATCAGACTAGTACAAATTGTAAGTAAAATGCAAAGCACATAGATTGAAAAAGGAATGAACACCAGGAGCATTCATGCCAAACTGGATTATTCCAACTTCCCCTTCATTACCTGGATTTTTTGATGTTTGCGTCTATCAGAAAGATCTCCATTTCCTTCATGCTTCCTCTTCTGAATCAACAAATTAAAAGAGCTATATTAGGCCCATTCAAGATGTTAAAAGAAAGGATTTAAAATTTAACTTCAGGTTGTAGTTTGGGCACTCTTCAAGTTGAACTAATTCAGGAAGTTCATAGAAGCACCCATGGGCAGATTTACAATGGCAAATTGGGCGCAACCACAACAAATCAAAACTAATGAAGTTCTTGGATCAATTTAACATACTAAATATTTTAAGAAACACAATCCAGGGCTATTTAAGATATTAGAAAAAATATGGTAAAGGGATGAGGTGGCGATCAAGAAGATCTTATGTCCAAGACTTATCATGCAAAAAAGCAAAAACAAAAAAGTAATTTAATAAATTAATGAAATTTTAAAACCTTTTGGGATTAATTTAACATATTTAAAGTCTTCAGAAAATTTTCAAACAGAGAGAGTATTTATTTAATAAATTAAAGTGAGTTTAAAAGGGAAAAGTTAAAAAAAAAAAAAATCCCGCTCTTTGTTTTCCTGTTTATTTTTCGTATCAGTAAAATAAAATCAGCCACCACTCTCCTCTAAAAGATTTTCCTATAAGAATTCTGTATCACCAAATTCATCTCAGATTTTCTCAACCATGAATATTTATATAATAAACATCGCTTCTCAGTTCTCAATCTATGCACCGAATGAGTTAGTTCTATATATGTGCGTGCATAGATAATGGAAAGAAAGATTTGTGTTTTGCGAGACAAGAAAATATGTGAAATTGTTCTTTTTTTTCGCTTGGTACCAAAACTTGATTGTTTGTGGCTGCATGATCTTTTTTCTTCACGTTATTTCTACAGAAACTGTAGAGAATAAATAAGCTTTGTATCAGTGTTATCCATTTGGGGGTTGCATACCTTTTTTTTTTATGATTTTATTAGTTTTGTGTATTTTCCTTAGAGAACACCCTAGAAAATGGACAATTTCGTTTTAATCTGTTTTTCACACACATATATATTGCTTGCTCTTTAACGCATGCACCAGACACAATTTGAACGCACAACCTTAACCACCACGTACTGTACTTCCAAGGGGTACGGTGGAAGTGCCATTAGGCTCAAAGGCTACTGAATTATATGTGTAAATTATACCTTCGTATTGCTTATCACATTGAATGCTTGGCTATTATAAATCGATAAGCAATATGAAGGTATAGTTTACACTTTCAAAGTAGAATTATCAACTCGGTTAGTTTATTAGTTTCTATATGGTACTTACCTCATGACAAGGACCTTGGGCATGTTTATAAGGAGTGGACAACCCTCTCCTATTGAGCCAGTTTTATGGGATGAGTTAGACCCACAAATTTCTTCAGATTGAAGGTGAGTATTTTAAGCTTAAAGAGCCCGTGTTTCTTCTCATTCAAGATTTCAATGGTATTTCTTTGAGCTCGGTTGAAGCCACAAGTTTTCATTAGAAAATTTGTTTTGGTGAATTACTTGATTATCATTAGGGGTGGCAATTTTTGACATGACCCGTAAACCTGACACGAACACATACCGGGGTTTGAATTTTGGGTTACCGGGTTAACGGGTCAACCCGTTTATGAACCATTTAGTTAACGGGACAGACGGGTCAACCCGTTGGGTGACCCGGTAACCCTTTTATAAAAATTTTTTTTAAAAAAAAAAACAAGAAGAGGTGAAACGCACCGTTTCACATACTCTCTCCTTTTTCTTTTTCTTTTTTTTATCTCCTCTCCTCTCTCTTTCTTGCCCTCCCATACTCTCTCTCTTGCCTCATTTGTTTGTTTGTTTGTTTTCTTTTTTTCTTTTTTTTCATAAAGCTGAAGATCTGGCTTTGTAGATGCAGTTGGTCAACTTGCTTCATATTCTTCCTCGAAGCTCAAAAATCAGAGTTCCTAATTTCATTATTTTGTTGGAACAATGTACGTGTGATTCAATGTAATCTTTTTTGGTTGAGCGTCATCTGCCATTTTTCAAAGATATGATTGCTAAAAAAAATAATAAAAATAAAAAATTAGTGAAAGTGAATAGCTAAAATACTAAATTTGATATAAGTATTTGAATAGCTAAAATGCTCAATTCCAGTGACATTCTAACTTCATCTGGAGCTAATTCTACTAATATTTCTTGCTGACTTTTCCTGGAAGACAATATTTTAAAGTAGTTTTTTATGGACTGTTGTTTTAGAGATATATAGTTTATAACTTTGTAGCCATACTTCCCTATGAATTGTATTGATAGCTAAGAATATGAACTGCAATGATGTGTAAATAAGTCAATAACTAACTAGGGAATATGAGATGAGATGATATCTAGGAATGTAGATGAGATGATATCTAAGAATATAGATGAGAAAATAGCTAAGATTATTGTTTTATTGATACTATGCCTCTCATTTAGCATTATCTCATGATATGCATGATGTATAGATGATAGTTAAGAATCATCTAATTAGGTGATTGTGCCATATGCCGAGACTTTTGAATATTTGATATTTCTTTTTGAAATGGCATTACTTGATAAACTTTTGATACTTTTTAACAAAATGAATATTAGTTTGTGTTTTTTCAAATGAATGACAATGAAAAACTTTTGAAAAATATATATCTATACACATCATTTTTTTAATTGTTATTATTATTTTTTAAAAAAAAAAAATTAAAACTAAGTTAATCCGGGTCGTGTCGGGTCATTTCGGGTCGTATCGAGTAAGTTTGACCCGAATACCTAATCGTGTTAAATGAGTCGGATGGTTTCGGGTTGACACGATTCGACCCGTTAACTAAATGGGTTAAACGGGTTGTGTTGTGTCAATCCGTTAAAATAGCGAATCGTGTCGTGACAACCTGTTTAACAAACGGGTCGTGTTCGTATCAAGTCTAAACGGGTTGGCGGGTCAAGAGGGTTGACTCGAACCCGACTCGCCAACCCATTTTGACACCCCTAATTATCATCCTCATTTGACTTATGTGTTTCACTTTTGCTCTATCAAGGTACATTCTGTATTTTTCCTCTCATTAAAATTAAGCCTATAAACTGTTCAATCACCTTCTTATGAAAAGTCTTTAGCATTTTCGTGCTTAAATTTCAGTTTTAGATTAGATTTGCGGCTTTCTCTTTTTATATATGAATTGCAAATAGAGTTTTACACCTTTGTTATTTAGGTTAGATTCGCAGATACTACAAATAGAGTTTGGAATATGGTACTTAAGCTAAAGTTATCAATTATCGTCGTTGATATTGTTATCAGTGACGACATATGTTGCAGTCACTAATGTTATATTATGTCATCGTTGATATTGATATCAGCAACGACACATGTTGTTGTCACTAATGTTATATTATGTCATCGTTGATATTATATTTTGTTGTCGCTGATAATAATTTAATCAACGGCAATAGACTTTTGGCTCACACAGGAAATCTTCAATGACGACTATTTAAGTCGTCATTGATGACTTTTCTTGACAACGCAACTGCGACCACTTTTATCTATGACAATTTGATCATCAACAACGACTTCATCACTAATGATCGACTTTCTTGTAGGGATAATTGATTTTGTATAAGTTCTGTTTTAATTTCTAGTTTTATGAATTTTGTTAAGATTTTTCTGTAATACCCCAAAATATTAACCAGGGTTATACCAGCCTTAAACAAGATATTTGAAATTTTTTAGCTTAGACAAACATTCGTCTAAGGGCCAAGGACGTTCTTGTGTGTCGTGTAGCACTGTTCACCTCTGCGCACAGCAAGTCACGCATGCTGCATGTGTGTCAAGCAGCTGTAAATGAACGTTCACGACTAGTCAACAAACGTTCATGTACTCCCATATAACAAAATTAACCTGCAGTCTTTACCCACGCGAACTCTCCTTATAAATACTCCTCATACCTCAATTTTTCAGCACATTTATGTCCTTGTTGAGTGTATATTCAGTATGTGAGTGTAAGAGTGGCCTTTGGGAGAGGAATGAGCAGCTCTTGGCCCCTGTTGTTTTCTTTTCAAAGAAGGTAACCCCAAAATCGTGTTTCATTTACTACATGTTAAATACCTTGCTTACCTATCATGTAGTATATAAGTTTTAAAATGGTATAGTAAATTTAGGATTAATTACCTTTTCCCCCCATGAACTACCAGCCATTTTCAACTTGCCCCCATTAACTAACAATTGGACCATATTGCCCCCTTGCACTACCATTTTGTTACATTTTGCCTCCTTCCGTCAGTCAACCACGTTAAATCGATTGAAATGACGCAAATACCCTAAGTGGATGAACAAATTTACATAAAATACCCCTAAAATTAAATAAATTAATATATATATATGAAATTAAAAATAAAAACAAAAAAAAAATTTAAACTTTAATTTTTTTTTAAGAAACAGTTCTAACTAAAAATATATATATATATCAAAAATTAAAAATTAAAAATAATTTTTTTAGTGGTGGCGGACCACCCTTGGATAGTTTATTATTATTATTATTATTATTATTATTATTATTATTATATATTATTATTATTTTGTTAAATGTCTTTTCAATATCTGAGTTTAAGAACTTTTATTTCTTCTACTTATGTATCATGTATTGTGATGATACATCGTTTATGACTAAATACGAAAATGTACATCCGTCAATGAAACTAATGGATTTACTCAACAAATCAATAAAAAAAACTAGCACATGTCATATGTATTATAAATAATTAAAAAATTAAAATTATAAAAAATATAAATATTAAAAACAATTAAAAAAACTAAAACTAAATTAAAAAAAAAAAATTGAAGAAAGGGTGGCTCAAGCCACCCCTTAGGGCCAATGGGGGTGGCCGGCCACCCCTATTTTGGCCAACGGAGCCACCCCCAACGGCCAGTCTGGAGGTGGCCGAACCACCCCCAAGGCCTTTGGGGGTGGCCGAGCCACCCCCAAGGAGTAAATTGGGGTGGTTTCGACCACCGCCAATTTACTTCTTAGGGTGACGAACTACCCCCAACGGCCCTGGCAGTGGTTTGGCCACCCAAACCGACTCCGATGAGTAAATTGGGGGTGGCCGAAACCACCCCCAACGGCCCTGGGGTGGTTTCGCCCCCATAGACCGGTCAGTCTGGGTGGTTCGAACCACCCCCAACGGCCTTAAGGGTGGTTCGGCCACCCCCATGGAATAAATTGGGGTGGCCGAAACCACTCCATGCCCTTGGGGGTGGCTCAGCACCCCCAAAGCCTTAGGGTAGTTCGGCCACCCGCAAACCGGCCTTTAGGGGTGGCTGAGCCACCCCCATGACCAAAATGGGGTGGCGACCACCCCCATTGGCCAAAGGGTAGCTCGAGAGCCACCCCTTCTAATTTTTTTTTAAAGTTTTTATTTTTTTTAAAAAAAATATATATATATATTTTATATTATTCTTATTGGGACATTTATGTCCTTTTTACAAATTCAACGTTTAAAAAGAGAATATTACGTCTGATTTAACATGGTTGACTAACGGAAGGGACAAAATGTAACGAAATGGTAGTCCAAGTGGGCAATATGGTCCAATTGTTAGTTAATAGAGCAAGTTGAAAATGGCTGGTAGTTCATGGGGGAAAAGGTAATTAACCCTAAAATTTACAAAGTTTTATGCTCAAAATGTTAAACTTTCTAAATGATTGAGGAATTACGTACACTTTCACGTTTTATTGCATTAATATGTCTTATTATGATTTTTTGTGGCTAATAAAATGTTTTAGATTCGGCTAATGTTAGGTTTAAGGGTAGTTTCTAGCTTTTTGGGCATTCTAGGAACACACGAAGGTTCCTCTGCATGGAATGAACGTTCATGCCTCGATTATGGAACATTTGTGCTTCTGCCACCAACGTTCATGTGCAACCAAAATGTGTAAAATTAGGGTTTTTCTTATAGATTTAGCGCATTTTAAGCATGGTTAGAGTTTTATGTGTTTAAGGTATCGCTCTCAGTATATTTTTGGGTATGTTTCGCAGCAAGATCGCAAATGTCCCAAGTTTCGGATGAGCAACTGAGGTAAGAAAATAACTAAGTATAAAACTGTGCTTGTCAAAATGCAATATGTCAGCAGATTGAGCACGTTTTCTTTTATGTTTTTAGCTTACAACTTGTCAATATGTTTATATTGTTGAAGGATAAAATGCTATATTCATATTTTGAGGATAACTAAATAATAGTATCGTATGACATGGTATACCGTCTAGAGCAGAATAATGGTTATGGGCTACTACTATATAAGTTAACCATATGGTCAACAAGGATTTATTGTTATGAGGTATTGGATCCAATGGTAAATGTTTGTAACCAGTGCACTATTATTTGAATGGGGTCACGGTTACGGCTTTACTATTAGCGTGGGCCAACCAAGGTCGGGTTCAGTTGGGTTACTAGTATAAGACAGTATGTTTGTACAATATCTAGGGCATCAGTGTTGTGCCAAATGTTCTCACAAGAATGCACAAACCCTACTGAAATTGGGGTTAATATCTTGAATAGACCATATTGTTAACATATGACTTAATCTATATTATATGTATAGCATGATTTTATGCATTAAAAACCATAGTGTACGATCGTCGGAATCATGCCAATATTTCTCAAATAAAAGTCGCCATCTTTTCTAAAGGGCATAATGACGAGGAAAATAAACAACATTACGAAAACCCTATGAAATTTTATAACTATGCTTAAAGTTCATTTCATAAACAGTTTCATGATGTTTCTACTTACTAAGTCATTGGACTTACTTAGTTACTTCCCTTGCCTAAAATACCCGATGTTTTTACAATTTAATAGAAACTCTAGGTTATTGTGAGGTAATTCTCTAGGATAAAGACGCCAAGTGAACGACCCGTATTCACATGTTTGATTAAGCTGTTAATTAGTATATCTGTTTGGAAGCTCTATATCTATTATTAATGATAGATTTTGTTACCATATTATTGCTAGTAAACTCATATCAATTACTTCCACTATTTACTTTGATATTTAGGGTTTGTTTAGGATTACGATTTCGTAGACAATAAGTGCGATTTTAAACCAAATCGCAAAAATTGAATTGTTTGAAAACTGCATTTTTAAAACATTGCGATTTGAAAACGCAGAAATCTGCTTTCTCAAATCGTAGGTAAGGGGTGTTTTTTTGAAAACGCAAAATTTTAAATGCTAAACTGCAATTTTAAAGGCCAAATTGCGATTTTGCCAAACGCTTAACTGCGTTTTCAAACATCTCGCTTTCAAATCGCTATTTTTAAAATTACACTTTTGAAATTGCAATCCCAAACGAACCCTTAGTGACATTTAGTGGATTCAATTAGCTACCAGTTAGCTAATATAGATACCCTACATGTAATTCCAGGTTAGTCAAATTAATTGACTTAACTTTAGGGACATTATAGTAAGCTCAAGTCAATGTTCATCAAATTCTCCTCCCGTGGGAGTACAGATATCATTGAGTCTTATTCCGAATGGTTTAAGACTAGGAAACAAGCCACGAAGTTAAATACCAAGTTAATTAATTTCCTGAGGCATTACATTTTCTATGTTTTTTTTTTTTTATTTTGATTGTAACCATTTGTAAAATTTGTATATAAAAGTGAAAATTGCTATTTATTTCAATTAAAATATAAATGAACAAGTTTTATTTGGTTGTAGATGAAAAATAAGAAAATAAATCAAACAATAGACATTTAATATATTGGGTAATGAAAGAAGAACCACGATTTATATATAGTTTGTTTTCCCTGTCATTTTTTCTTTTCTTTTTTTAATTTGTAAATACTTTTGAATAAAACAATTGTATGTACTTGAAAAGAAAAACATAAGGATATTTTTGGAAGCATAAATAATTCCTACATGATGCATATGAATAAACCAAATATGAAAATATCATATTTTTTGGAATTCTATCTGATCTCTATTCATTCTCAAACATGGGTTTAATCACATTCCCAGGATTTTCATATTTTCATGCATCACATTTCTAGAAATGTGGATGCTGGAAGAATGTTAGATATCATAAACCAAACGCCAACGCAAGAGAATTCTAAGTAAGAAACCAATGTAAACGGGCCGGAATCCAACCTCATAATAAACACAAGCACAATAAAATAGTCAAATATATAAACTAACTACTGCATTAACAAACAAAAAAACCACGATTAATAATAAAAACAACAATCAACACAAAAATTTTGTTTACAAAGTGGAAACCCTTTGAGCAACTCAAAGGTAAAATCAATCCGAGCAACTAAACTCAGGAGATCAATCACTATAGAAGATTCAATGTATATACACAATAAAACTTACAACCCTTTGTAAAATTACTAAGATAATCTGCATGCAAAAAAACTCCTTGTTTGCCTCCCTATCTCCTCGATAGACTCCAACTCCTTACTAGTCAATCTTCTATATATAAACTCCTTACTAACCCTAAAGTAGCCTTCAAGCGGTTGAAGGTTTATATGGTGGTGTGTGGTTTAAAACAACAACAAAATACAAGAGAGAGAAAGCTACAAAGGCTCTCAACAAATGCTCTCTTAGCTCACAAGGGTGATGCAAGGAATTCTCTCAAGAGGTTCTAAGGCTAAAGCTTTGTTTAGGCTTAACTCCTACAAAATAGGCATCCTATTATATTTATAGGATGGGTGAAAAGCTTCATCCAACGTGTAAAAAAGAAGCATTTTTATTGCAAGTTTTCTCACAACATCAAGATGCTCGAATTGTGTTAGCACAGTCACTAGAGTTTCATCGCTAACTTCAATGACAACTCAAAGCATTGGCATGTACCAGTTGACGAAGCTCTCTCAAAGTCCTCTAGAGTAGACCGCGTCAGTACGACCAAGTGACGGAGCTCTCTGAAAGTCCTCCAAAGTAGGTAGTCCCCTAGAACATCCAAAATCAGCACGTCAAGGTGATGGTGCTGTAAGATTCCACTATAACAATCAACGTCAACACTTCAAAGTGACAGTGCTCTTGGTTTGGTTCTTGAAGTCATTATCCATGATTCACATTAGGATGTTGATAAGTGTTGAATGTTACACATTCAAGCCCCTTAATTCACATATATTAATCTCGTAGTTTCATTATAATATGATGTTTTGTGCTGTTTTTGTGTTGTTTTTATTTATTTATTTATTTTTTGTGTTTTTCCTTATTTTGTAGGTTTTTGAAAGAAAAGAAATCAATTCCATCAACTCGGGCTTAAAACACATAAACGATGCAAAGTTGCTGAGCATTTAACCTTTATGCACTATTTTGGCCATAACTTTTAGCTCAAAACTCGCATTAAGGCAAAGTCAAGTGCGTTAGAAAGATGACTCAAACAGGAACAAATCATTAAGCCAAAGTTTTCGCATCTAAGGTGCCCTCGATTGCCCAAAATGGCGATCGAGCGCCAGCTACCATCGATCCCCATTTTCTGGCGATCGAGCGCCAGCTACCATCGATCCGCATTTTCTGGTGATTGAGCGCCCATTTTTTGGTGCTCAATCTCTATCGTCCGCTGAAAAACTCTGAAGTCAGCAGAACTGATATGGAAAGATGGTAATCCGACCCCAACTCAATCTTGGACTTCCTAGGGTGCACAAAATTGATTAGGGTTGTTCCTAAACTCGATAAATACTCCTCTAAGTCCTCCAAAACAAGAACACAAGCTTGAGGAGAAGAATCAAAGGCTTTAAATAAGGGTTTTTCTAAATTTTTCTTTAGTTTCAGTTTTTCTTTGTTATTTTCTTATGAGGATGATTTTCATCTGAATTATGTGTAGCTAATACTTTAGTTAGGGTTTGATTGAAGTCCTAATTATGTCTATTTAAGGTTTCAGTTTATCTTGCTACAATTCATATTTTGATACTTAACTTGATTATTTTCAGTTTTCTTGAATTCCTCACATGTATGTGTTTGATCATCATATGCTTGTAATATGAATATATTATTTAGGTCAATTTGGATGGCCGAGTCTTGGGCCTAATAGAGTAACAAAAGAACCCCATCAGAGGTTCTTGGATTAATCAACATGAAAAACCGGAGTAGATGCCATGCTCTAGGCTTCATGTGTTTGTCGATCTCCACAATTTTATACTTTCTTGATGAACAACTTAATAAATATCATGCTAAATCCTTTGAGAAATAAAAAAATTAAAGAAGATGTCATTCCTAATTCGTTGCTTAGGGAGATCAATAGCCTAAGAAGTAGATGTCATGCCCTTAGGTTGGCAAACATTAAGTATCTTGATATGGTTGTAGCAATATGCTTATTGTGTTCTTAAAAAGACTTGACTTCTTATACCAAAACCCTCATGTGTTCAAAATTTTCGCAACCCTTGTTTTGATCACCAAATATGGCTAATTTCTAAAACCTAATACAATGCATGTTCTAGAAAAAAAAAATACAAAATAAAAAAAATAAAAAAATAAAAAAAAACGAAAATATAAAACTTCTAATTCCATAATTATTGTGGTTATTTTGGGCTTATCTACATAATATGAGAAACATTTCTATATGTTTGGGAATAATTTAATACAGTTATTCGCTTATATGGAAAATAATCTAGTTTTGTTATTTATAGTATCCGATTATTTTCTCATCATGATTACAGTTCCAAAGAAAAGCATAACATCTTGAAGTAAAATCGAATTTGCATATATAGTTCTTGTTAAATTAGTTTTATAAGTGTTAAATTAATAATTTTCCCAAAAACTTAAGTTGATAGAAAATTATAAATTTAACCATGTAATTGATGTTATAACACTTATTTCATGTATGGACTCAAAATCCTCCACAATAAGTGAACTCTAACATAGCACGGAGAATATATAATTGAAATAAAAGGTAAATTATGAAACATGATTCAAAGTTAGACCACTGCTTTGACACCAAGCTTAATAATTAATTGTCTTAAAACGTAAGCTGATAAAAAATAATGAATTTAATATTTTAATTAATATTTTACCAATAAGTTAAATAAGACACCAAAATCATTAATAGGAAATACTTTAAATTATTTTACAAATCGACTCCTTATGTAATAGTTTCTGTTTTTTAGAAAATAATTTTTATTATATCACTAATTGTCCCGCAAGCATATGATCATCTTGTGGAAGGATGCTTGTACAAATTTTTCATTGTTTTATTGCATGAGATTTTCACGCTAGCTTCACACCGGCTGGTATGGTGTATTTTAAGTGGCTAACTCTAAATCAGTAATTGGGTTGTTAAATATTGAATTAATGGTATTGGAATATCTTAACATAGCATACTGAATATGAGGAATATTTTTACAATAATATCTTTTACTTTCTCTACAAGTATTTTGCTTTGTCTCCAAGTTTATGGTTATTTTTGTACTTTTATTTCTTTCTTTTTCTCCAAGTATTTTGTTTGAAAAATACTCAAACTTAGCCTATATAAAGGCATGGTCTATATTATTTTAAAAATTCAGTTTTGGAGTATCAATAAAATTGAAGTCTTTCAAAGTTATTCTATGTTTGGTTCTTTGGGGCAACTAGGGTCTTTCTCTTCTCTATTCGTTATTTTCTCTCTTCCTTAGTTTTATTTTCAGTCTTAATTTTTAATTTCTACTACTGTCATACGCTGTTAGAACAATCCTAGTTATATCTGGTGTCAGTTAGTATTAGAGCTTAGCGTCTTCTTGGGGTGATTTTTTTTTTTTTCATTAGTTTTCATGGCTAGTGGTTGTGGTCACCGTGGACAGGTTCCGAATGAGGAAGTCTCTTACCATGAACACAGTGTACGAGATGTGATTATTGAAGATTTGTACAGGCAGGTTGCAGAGTTGACCCAGCATCTAGTGACGCAAAACCTAAAGATGCATCACGATATTGATTGTCGCGATTCATAATCAAATTTTGAGAACCCGTATAACAATCCTGTTCAGGTTCAGGAACAACATGATCAAGATAAGCGGCATGAAGAGTTAAGCTTCCAAAATTTTATGACACTCTCACTACCTTGATTGTTGTTATCAAGCCTTAAATTCATTTACCGAATCCATCTCATGTGCAAGAGGAAAATGAATTTGCTGAAAAAGATTTTTTGGTAGATTGGGTCTCTCCACCAATCTATGATATCTATCCTCATGAAGAGTATTTACTCAAAGAGGTACATTTTGTGGTTGATATAGTAAAATTTATTGAAGAAAATAATGACTAGCTATCATGTGTTTGATAAAGTCCAAAGAGTGAAGTATCTTAATGGGGTCTTGAGAAAATTTTTTATATTTATTTTCTTGGGATTGAGAATTTTATGTCAAAATTTCCTAAACAAAATCTTGACCTTGGTTTTGGCATGTTGGAGGAAAATTTTATTTTTTGTACTCAAGAGAGAATTGGTCATTCTTGGAAAAGTTTTAGAGAGAATGAATTTATGACAATCAATCAGGAGCTTGTGAAAATTATTTTATCTCAAGTTGGTGCGAGAAACTTCAGATATACTATTCAGAGTTATGTTGTGATGGGTTCCAAGTTGTTTTGGTGTTGAGAAGTGCGGGATGGAAGAGATTAATTGGACATCCAAAAGATCGATGTAAAGATGATTTAAATTCAAGGACAAATACTTTCCAACCCGGGGAGATTGATGCAGGAGAAGATATTGAATCAATAAATGAGTTTTCATATACTGAATTAATGGTATTGGAATATCTTAACATAAAAGATCAGCATAGGAATAGGAATAATCGTTTGTAATATTTGGGGACTATTTTTAGAATAATATCTTTTAATTTATGTACAAGTATTTTGCTATGTCTCCAAATATTTTAGTTAGAAGGTAATCAAACTTAGTCTATACAAAGGCAGATCTATATTATTTTAAAAATTCAGTTTTGAAGTATCAATAAAATTTAAGTCTTTTAGAGTTTTTTTTTATGTTTGCTTCTTTGGGGTCACTAGGGTATTTCTCTTTCCTATTTGTTATTTTCTCTCTTCCTAAGTTCTCTTTTCAATCTTTAATTTTTTAATTTCTGCTACTTTCATACGCTGTCAAAACAAAAATTAATAGCTGAATTGTCTTATACTTAATTAATGGCACTAGAATATCTTAACAGAAAAGATCAGAAAATGTCAAGAATGAGAAATAATATTTGAAGAATATTTTGGGAATAAAGATCATCACAAGAATGGAAACATTCAGCATAATATTTGAAAATTAGTTCTTTGTTTACAAGAATGTTACTTAGTCTCCAAGTCTGGGATATTTTTGTGTTTTTTATATTTTCTTTTTCTCCAAGGATTTTGCTTAAAGAACACTCAAAACCTAGTCTATATAAAGGCATCTAGTGTATGTTACTTTTCAATTCAGTTTTTGAAGTATCAATAAAATTTCAATCTTTCATAGTTATTATTTGTTGCTTCTTTGCGGCGACTATAGTCTTTTTCTTCCCTAATCGTTATTTTTCATTTTCCTCAATTCCCTTTTCAGTCTTCAATTCTTGACTTTTACAGCTATCATACATTGTCAGAACAAACGTGGTTCTGCCCGAGGTCAATTGGTTTTCTAATGAGATGGTCAAAAAACCGATCTAACAAGCGGTATCAGAACCAGGGTTATGGGCTCAAGTCGCGGAAGCGTTACATTGATGAAAGAATTGTTGAGGTGAACAGTGCCGCTCTCGTCAAGTGAGCGACTCTTAGAACATGTCTTACAAGGTGCGATTTCGAATGTACATACAAGGCTTTAGCTTCCAAAGGCTCAATCCAACAAACTGATGCATGAGAAGATACTGAATCAATAGCCTAGTTATCAAGTACTGAATTAATTGCATTGAAATATCTTAAAAGAGAAGATCAGCACAAGAATGGAAAGAATCGTGTATAATATTTAGGGATTATTTTTAGAATAATATCTTTTACTTTTTCTACAAGTATTATGCTTTGTCTCCAAGATTAGGATTATTTTTGTATTTTTATTTCTTTTTTCGTTTTCTCCAAGTATTTTGCTTGGAAAGTACTCAACCTTAGCCTATATAAAGGCATGGTCTATATTATTTTAAAAATTCAGTTTTGGAGTATCAATAAAATTGAAGTCTTTCAAAGTTATTCTATGTTTGTTTCTTTGGGGGTGAATAGGGTTTTTCTCTTCTCTATTTGTTATTTTCTCTCTTCTTGAGTTTCCTTTTCAGTCTTCAATTCAAAATTCTTGCTACTTTCATACGCTGTCAGAACAATCCTAATTTTTTCCGGCGGTGTAACTAACATTTTTTTATCAAATGACTAACGTAAGAAATTATTTAAAACACGCTACATCACCTGATGGGCCGATATGAAACTAATATAAAAACTTAGTGTCAAAAGTAGCATTACTATTTCGTAAAAAAAAAATTTAACGGGAATCTTTCAAATTCCATTGATAACAAATCAAGGGCATAAAGCTCTGACATCAAGAGCATAAAGCTCATATAAACATAGCACAACGTTATGAAATTACAAAGTCATAAATTTAGATAAAAAATATTACAATTGAAAAACTATCTATGACTTCAGCTTCTGCTAACCCATGTACAACTCCAATTAAGGAACAGATCTGCTCCGAGCAAACTAGATCTAAGACATGGGTAACTTAGATTTTCACCAACTTTATTTTTTCGGCAGTGAGAGATAATCCCCCACACTAATCTACTCCTCATCAACCCTAAAGGTCATGAGACAACACGCGTCTTCGACCCAAAGGCCAGACAACAAGAACAAAAAACAAATAATAATAATAAAATAAAAACTAAAAACTAAAAAATCCCCACCAGAAGCAGCAGTGAAAAAGCACAACATCGTAGACACGCTCTGGCACACGAAACTCAATGATTGATCGGCACATAAGTTATGAGAAATAGATAAACCGGTTGAGACAAGTAAATCTGAGCTTGAAGAAACTAGATCTAAAAACTAGATCTAACACAAAATCATCAAAACAAAAACCAAAAAAGCCTACAAAGAATATACCGAACATTGCTACCGAGGAGG
>FXXK01000828.1:57282-125816 GCA_900184695.1 Betula pendula | reverse complement strand
AAACCAGAAGTTGTTGGAGTCGATAAACATGTCAGGCCGCGTTTACATGACTCATACCAAGGTTGGGAATGTGTACGCCATACGGTTTGCCGTCGGCGCAACCCTGGTAGAGGAACGACACGTCATCATGGCATGGAAAGTAGTGCAGGAGCATGCAACTGCCATACTAAGCACCAACTAATTAAAACTAAGCGTTGGTTATACATTTGAGGGACATTTATAAAATCCTTAATATTTCCCTAAAATGTGGGAACAATCGTGTCTAAAATTTGCAGCATGACGTTCTACGTGGGTTGTCTTGTGTGCATGTAGGACAATTGCTGTCCTAGTTTTTTCAATGATAATAATGCATTGCCAAGGCCTCTGTCTTGTATTATCGTACGAAGATCAAGATGCTTTTATTTTATTGGATCCAGTTGTCTTGTTGGTGTTCCTGCATGTAGGGTCAAGATTTTTTGTTCCCTAGTACTATATAATTGCTCGCCTTTTTGCAAAGGACTGACGGTACTCCATCACGCATAGTTAAAGATTTAAGGCAACAATAATGAGCCTCAGCCCACGCGCCACCTCTCCGCTATCGCCGGTGCTCACCACCCTAGAATTTGTCAGACGTCAGTCTGTGGTTGAGTTGGCCTTATTTGGCAATTAATTCCGACTCTAACTTTATTTCAATTTTTTAAAAAAATATTTTTATTTTTTTATATTATATTAATTACTTTTTAACAACTTTTTTAATTTTTTATATCACATCAAATTTTTTTTATTACCATTCAAATAAAATACTCACTAAAAAACAAAAAATTCACTTTTCCATGCAAAAAATTTACAACATTCTCTCTCAACAATCACTTCAGCTACAATAGAATCACTCAACAGTAGAACCGGAGTCATTTGCCAAACAGGCCCGTTGTATTTCCCTCCCCCCTATAAATGAATTAGGATCCTCTCATGTTCAAAGGAACTGGAGGGGAGCCAATCCCTTAAAAGTGGTGGGCAAAATTGTCCACCAAAAAGTGAAATTATAATTTTGCCCTCCAATTTGTATGGACCAACTCCCCTCCAGTTTCTTTGAACTGGAGAGGATCCTATTCCCCTATAAATGTGGCAACAATCTTTTAACACCAATTCTTACGTGATTGGAAGATTGAACAATATTGAATAAAAGAAAAGGCTTGTACACCTTTTAGAGATTTTTTTAAAGGTTTTTTTAGATTTTTTTAATCAAATTGAGGCACACTTTTCAATTAAATTTTTTTTTATTTTTTTAATTAAATTGGGGCCCACCTCTCATTGAGAGGTAAGCTCCAATTTGATTAAAAAAATAAAAGATGAAAATCTAGAAGGACCCCTAGAGGGATCTCTAGAAGGTGCTCTAACAAACTCCTTGAATAAAAGTGTGAATTAATTTGTGCAGATGCAAACTATTGACTGTATTATATGCAAACTACTAACTGTATTCATGGAATCTAAAAAGATTAAGGTTGTAAAAAGACTTGAGAAAAGAAATGGAGACTGACCATATGTCACATTTAGGGAGAGTTGAAGTGTTAAATTAACTAAAAAAATCATATATGAGAAGTACATGTTTAAGAACACACAACAGCTTATTAAATTGATCTACAAATCGGTTTACAAGAAATTTTTATTCCTTTAATTTTGAGGATAAAAAAGATTTATGAAATTTTAGAAATAAAGCACTAGATCGGTGAATTTTAAGAAATTATCTTCTAAATTATGGAATTTTGAAAAAAGTCCAACTAAAATTTTTGGATGAGGAAGTGGGACTTGTCATATGTTTGAGGAGCAAACATGTTTTAAATGTCATGTGGCATTACATTTAAGTAATTAAAATGATTCTAGCTTCAATTTCTAGGATTAAAGATTTTTTTGAAGGAGGATTCTAAAAGTATTAAGAGGTTTTAAAATATATATATATATATATATATTATATATATATATATATATATATATGAGGACAAAAGAGATTGAGAATAACTTCAATACAGATGTTGCACAGATCCAATCTTTGTGCCCACCAATAATAAACAGACACATCAACATATTACAACAAAAGAAAATAGGACAGATGTACAGATTTTTCTTCAACAAACCGTAAAAAACATCAGGTTTCTTCACAATCCATAAAAACTCCTATTCTCCAAAACCACCGCCCAATGCCATTTCCCGCGGCTAATTCTACTGAACTCCGGCGGCAGATTCTAGCGAAATCTAGTGGAGGTGAAAAAAGTGCTGTAAGAGAATGCATGTAAAAAGAAGAAGCTCAAACTTGAAAAAATAGTTTATAGTTTTAAAAAATGAAAACCATTTTACGAAAGTTAAAAAAGGTTTGATCATGATTTTTTGTCATACCAAACACCGAAAAATAAAAAAAAAATATTTTTCAAAAAACATTTTACATCTAAACAAACGGAGCCTAAGTGTAAGGGTAAGGAAAGTGGCAGAGCCAGAATTTTTCTCTTGAAATGCCACAAAAGAATATTAAAAATAAAGTTCAACTATCATATGGAAGAAGAAAAAAAAAATCAACTAGATTCTTTATATAATAATATTTCCAGGTATGTGGACATGATCCACCTTGATCCTTTTTCCCTCTTTTGCTTTAAAAAAAAAAAAAAAAAAAAAAAAAAATTCCCAGGTATAGTAGATGGTTTAGTAGAAAATCAACCAAATTAGGTTTAAAAATATAAAAATGTAAAATGTTTTTAGCCGGATAAAGGTTAAGTAAATAAAGTTTCTTCATACGGAAATATATGAAACTAAATTTCACTTTAATTAATATTTAAATGATATTTTTAAATGAACGGAAGGACTATCTCCTTGAATGATTAAGCCGGATAAAGGTTAAGCAAATAAAGTTCCTTCGTACAGAAAGATATAAAACTAAATTTCATTTCAATTAATATTTGAATGATTCATTTCAGAAAAAAAAAATAAAATAAAATACACATTCTCCTCTGAAACTAACGTACGTTCAATTTGCAAATCCAACACCAGCCTATCGTTCATAAGCTGCTGTGGTTAGGTGCCGCAAAGAGTTCAAAACTTAAATTATATCTTACCAGCTAAACCTCATAATTACTAGGGATAGAGTACTTATGGGTGCTAATTAATTGTAATCTCGTACAGTAGTGTTAGGTTCATCCATTGAAAAAAGGCAAAAGAAAAGCTAACAAGACTGCATCAAACAATAATCTCTCTCAGTTCAATTGCTCCCTCAGCATGATCCGCCACTTCTCTGCATCAAGAGAAGAGAATTGCAGTCAATGAGCATGGAGATGAGATTTAGCAAATGTCAAGGATTTTTATATCCTGTTTAAAGAACAAGTAGATATGACCTTATGCCAGGCACACTTTCATATTTTTGATGAATAAAGGTTTTTCAAACTAATCTTAAAATTCATATAGCTTTTCAGTCCAACCATTCCTACCCAACAACAGTGTTGGGGCACCACCAAGATGGAATCAAGTAGTAAAATTTTTGTACATATTTAAACTGATAAACCACTGCTATGCATTGCAGAATGCATATCAGGAAGAGACAGATGAAACATTGCGGTTGCATTATGACATCCAGTGTAAGATAAAAGTTACTTAAACAGTGAGAATTTTGTCTGAGGTTGTATAGTTGTTTACAGAAGCTACACATGCCCTCTGGCTAGTTGAATGCTGAGATAAAACAAGTTTGGATTTCATTTTAAATAAAGACAAAAAATAAATAAATAAATCATATTTTTACTGCTCTTGCATTAGATTTCACATCAGTCTATATCAAGAAGAATTACAATTTACAAGCTTCTAAAGGATGAAAGCTAAAGTACATGGATAAGACTTTTGAATTATATATACTTTGGTTAATTGGTTGTTCTCTTGATTATTGATCTAGATTTAAGTGGGTAATTCGTACCTGAAGATTGTTGAGAACATAAAGTAACATCCAACCAAGCCAAGCGAGTTGTTTTCAGCCCGTACCCTTTAGCTTTCCTGTTGCGGCTACTTTCTGATGTGAAAGTAACTGTTATCAGACTAGTACAAATTGCAAGTAAAACGCAAAGCACATAGATTGAAAAAGGAATGAACACCAAGAGCTTTCATGCCAAACTGGATTATTCCAACTTCCCCTTCATTACCTGGATTTTTTGATGTTTGCGTGTATCAGAAAGATCTCCATTTCCTTCATGTTTCCTCTTCTGAATCAACAAATTAAAAGAGCTATATTAGGCCCATTCAAGATGTTAAAAGAAAGGATTTAAAATTTAACTTCAGGTTGTAGTTTGGGCACTCTTCAAGTTGAACTAATTCAGGAAGTTCATAGAAGCACCCATGGGCAGACTTACAATGGCAAACTCAGCGCAACCACAACAAATCAAAACTAATAAAAGTTCTTGGATCAATTTAACATTCTAAATATTTTAAGAAACAAAATCCAGGGCAATTTAAGATATTAGAAAAAATATGGTAAAGGGATGAGGTGGGGATCAAGAAGATCCTATGTCCAAGACTTATCATGCAAAAAAGCAAAAACTAAAAAGTAATTTAATAAATTAATGAAATTTTAAAACCTTTTGGGATTAATTTAACATATTTAAAGTCTTCAGAAAATTTTCAAACCGAGAGAGAGAGAGAGAGAGAGAGAGAGTATTTATTTAATAAATTAAAGTGAGTTTAAAAGGGAAAAGTCAAAAAAAATAAATAAATAAATAAAAAATCCCACTCTTTGTTTTCCTGTTTATTTTTCGTATCGGTAAAATAAAATCAGCCACCTCTCCTCTAAGAATTCTATATCACCAAAATTCATCTCAGATTTTCTCAACCATGAATATTTATATAATAAACATCACTTCTCAATCTATGCACCGAATGAATTAGTTCTATATATGTGTGTGCATATATAATGGAAAGAAAGATTTGTGTTTTGCGAGACAAGAAAATATGTGAAATTGTTCCTTTTTTCGCTTGGTACCAAAACTTGATTGTTTGTGGCTGAATGATCTTTTTCTTCACATTATTTCTACAGAAACTGTAGAGAATAAATAAGCTTTGCATATGTATCAGTGTTATCCATTTGGGGGTTGCATACCTTTTTTTTTTATGATTTTATTAGTTTTGTGTATTTTCCTTAGAGGACACCCTAGAAAATGAAGGACAATTTCGTTTTAACCTGTTTTACACACATATATATTGCTTGCTCTTTAACGCATGCACCAGACAATTTGAACGCACAACCTTAACCACCACTGTACTTCTAAGGGGTGGAAGTGCCATTAGGTTCAAAGGCTACTGAATTATATATGTAAATTATACCTTCTTATTGCTTATCACATTGAATGCTTGGCTATTATAAATCGATAAGCAATATGAAGGTATAGTTTACACTTTCAAAGTAGAATTATCAACTTGGTTAGGGTTTATAAATCTGTAATATAGTTTTCTTAAAAATTAACATGACAAGAAAAGAGAAGATATTGAAACCTTGTCTTGCTGTTTCGAATCATGACGCTTATTTCTATTCTTGTCCTTATCATCACTTTCATCTTTGTGTCGGTGTTTGTGCTTCTTACGATCCTTATCCTTCCTCTTGTCTCTGTCTTTATGCTTTTTATGCTTCCTCTCCTTGTCTCTGGAGTCACTATTTGACTTCACCACTGCAGTAGAGATCCCCTTCTCAGCCTGTTAACACCATACAAAATGACAACTATATGTCACTGAATTCACACAACAAGAACGGCTCAAGTCGGAAAGTTAATGTAATCGTCCAGCTCAAGGCAATCAAAGAGGAAAACAAAAATTTAAGGGAAGAAAAAGACAAGGTTAGATTATAATAATAAGAATACAGTTACAAAAGTAGAATTGGTCTTACAGCAGGCAGGTAGACAGGAGTTGTCTCTCTCATCTGAAAGGCCTCCCTGAGCACATCCAACTCAAAAGCATGTATGTGTGTATTTCTCTGTCTACTATAGGAAATATTCTGAAAGAGCTGATCCAATTCCATCCCCTCTCCTTTCCTGATCTCTGTGTCTCCCACCACATTGTGTAGATAGTGAGTCTGCGATATTGACAAAGGAAGCGACTTCTTGCAAAAGAATTCATGATGAGGCCAAAGCTTGTACTGATTTATGAGATCAACAGCACCACCAAGTTCCCTAGGCCCTGATTATTAAGAAAGGGCCTTGGTTATATGAAATGTAATGAAAACTGAACTTTAGAAAGGGAAGCAGAATTGGAAGGGGGATTAAAGAAAATAAAAAATTCCTCCAGTAACACGATTCCTAATAGCTAGTCCTTTACAAAAAAATCAAGAAAACAAATTTTCATGAACTCCTATGACCATTTAGAAGGTAACTAGGACTACAAGAAAGGCTTGTCTTAAGCCTTTAAGGTCAACTCCACTAGGACCACAGTGGCTGCCCTCATAAACCATTGCACTCGTTTTTTTCTTTTTTTCTAATAAGTAACTGGCTCACTAAGTCATTTATACAGGATATCATTACAGAATGAAAAAAACCCCACGATAGTTGATCATTTTATTTTCCTTGTGCATAGAAGGAAAAAAGATCATTAAAGACTACGCATAAAGAAAGAAAACTGAAATCTTAAACAACCATCAATTAATAATTCAAAGACGGACACATTCACAAAAATTCTAAATATAGAAATATTTGTGTATGTTTGAGTTATCGCCTTCTCAAAGCTTCCAAGTTCCAAGTGATCATTTCACGATCAGGAGGGTAAAGTGAAGCTCAGATTGCTATATCACTGTGTTTAAACCTCACGAGACACTCTTCCCAGCGTGAAGCTCTAATGAACAGTGACTCAGAAAATGTGGAAGATTCTGAAAAATAAAAATAAATAGATAATGTACACCAATATATAGAGGCAGGGACATTGTTTTGTATCTCACTGAGAGAAGCCTTCCATTGTTTCTCAAGTATATCAATTACCTAGAATTGGACTCCTCGGCAGTACAGTTACTAAGGAGTAAAATAAGAAAAGGCAAAATGGTAAATATATAAAAGTTTCAAAAAGCAACTCAACATAGCTATTCCAGAGAAAACATCAACTGGCAGATAGTCCGTCACCAAGTCATTTGTACAACCATGGGTCAGTAGGTCATATCATCATGTTAAAAGTATGTCTAATGCTAAAATTATCAAAATCGTGTAAGTTTTAGTGAAAAAAAAAGATATCCTTTTCTTCTTCTTTTTTATGACGAGGAATCCTTCCAAGACAAGATCACTTTATGTACCCATCCTTGTCGGATAAACTCAGACACGTGTAAAGAGCCCCCTCCACACGGATAGACTAACTCCAAAGAATTGTTTGCATCCAAAGAAATTCGAATATTAGACCTAATGGGAATGTCACCAAGATCAAAACCCTTATCATTTGAGCCAACCCCTTGGGGTTATGAGAACAAACAAATCCTAAAGACTACGACTGTATTCAAACCACTTTTCAGCACCTCCCAACACCAACATTTTTTTCTAAATTGTTATTGGTTCAATCCAAATCGACTTCCCTACCAGTTTTTAGCTAAAACCCATGGTTGGACTGCATTGTGACCGTTTCTGGCCAATCCAATTACTTGTCCAGTCCATTGTAAGAGCCATACTGGCTTTGTAACGCCCCAACTTTTCACCTAGTTTTTTTTTCCCACATCCATGATACCATGAGGCACTACTACTATGATTGACTCTAAAAATAGCAATGGAAATTAGTTGAACTATAACAGTAAGAATAGAGTAGAGCAGGACATCCGTTGTTTCGGACATGAAAAAAAAAAATGTCAGAAACTCCTCACAAATGTGAGAAGTTTTCTGACGCTACACATCCATTCGAGACAGACGTGTAGCGCTACTCGTAAGAATAATACTAAGAGCACTAACTAAAGAACTCTTTTATATTTATTCACATAACTGTACAAGTCTGTTCATACTTAAATTCTACTATTACATTATTTCACATTTCTTAAAAATATATTTACATATTTACATTCTAAAACTACATATATAAACAAACGATACTATTACAACCCAAACTTGATCACTTCTCTATCAAAGCTTCATTTGGGCTTTCAAAATACTGTCTTCCTCAAGCCTCTAAGGATAGTGGTCCAAGCTATCTTGCTCTCTGTCCTCTACAGCTATAAATTTTTTTAACAATTTACAGGTGGAACTGTGAGTCCACCGTTCAGTAAGTAAATGCAATTAACCATATTGTATGGCATATGCAAGAAAATCCCTCTTTCCTAAATGTTTAAAAATGAGACATTTCTAATTTAAAGTTTCCTGAACATGTGTATTCTGAAACATTAAAAACATAAATATTGTTACTGAACTAGTCTTTCCCTTAGCTTGTGTCAAACTTCCTACCTCGTTCGACCTAAGAGTGTTGAATGTCCTACCCCATTCAACAAAAAACGGTTGAGCAAACCACTTCTCTCAACTAAGGCTCTGAATGATTAAACCCCCCAACGGATTGGGCTTGTTGAATGTCTTCCTCCATTCAACTAAAAGTGTCGAGCATGCCATCCTGCTCAACTAAGGCTCTACAGATTAACCCCATACATATTAGGTTTGTTGAGCGCACCACCCCAATCTAGGCAATGAATGATTAACCCCATTCAATTTGGAAACGTTGAGAGTACTAGCCCCGCTCAATACTGGGTTTCGAATGTATAATCCCCAATCGAAATGGGCTTGCCTTGGGTAAACTTCCATAATGTAAACTTACTACTTTTCTTAAACCATAAAACTGTTCTTGAAAATAACCTTTTAAAAATATACTAGTACTATGTATAATTTTCATAAATCCTTTTTGAAAACTTTTTTCCCAATTATATCTCAAGTATTATAAAGAGCAGGCTCATACCCACAATTCATGATAAAATATCAATATTGTTGTAGGTAAATAAATGTACTTATAGATGCATGCAAAAACTTGTTGAATACTTCAGATGGTAGAATGCTTTACTTGTCGGTTTAGCTTAAATCTTCGTATGCCTTCACGTTCTTGTTTGCAACATATCACGTTCATTAGTTAGGATTCTCGGTCTTTGAAAATCCTAACCTTATGTCAAAAACCCTAATCTTTAGCTTACCTTTAGTAATTCTAATAAAATCTAAGTAGCATAACCTTTAATATACTATCATAATCAATATGGAATTTAACTACTACTAAAACAAATGGGAAGAAAATGGGCAGAACCATTATTTCACTAAGCTTCTTGAAAGATTTCACTGTCAACACTCACAAAATCTCTTTCTAGGTGTTTAAGAGGTTTGGGAAAAGTTGATGAAAATTTGAAATTGCAACAGCCCTATTTATAGAAAAATTTCAAGGCTCGATCAATTGAATTTAAGGCTCAGTCAACCAAGTTATATGATGTGGCAAAATCGACTCATGACATGTGGCATGCTAACTCGGCTTTCGATGACACGTGGCATGACATGGCATGCTAAAGTCACTTGCTAACGTGGTTGTGCTGATGTGGCAGGCTCAAACACTTGGTGTTGTTGATGTGGCAGGCGTGGTCAGTCAAGCCCAAATCTCGGTCGACCAACATATTTATTTGTTTTGTTTTTCTTTAAATTTTCCGAATTTCTTAAAAATCCTATTTCTCCTTAAATTTTTTAACTTATTTTATTTTTCTTATCTTTTATTTTTCCGAATTTATTTATATTTTTATTTATCCCTGGTATTACAGGCTTACTGGGCAGGTGATGAAGCATAGCCTAGGAAAATTCAAAGTTTAGGGTGTCTACCGGAAGGAAAGAATGCGGCATAAGAGTAAACGCTTTTACAATGACAGACATGAGTAGGATAGCATTCGAGGGACTGCTTTGATGTGCAGATGATGTTAAAACAGCAAAATAGAGCGATATTGCATAGAGGTTAAAATATAGCCTACAGAGAACTAAAGAGAAAGAATAAAACTAAGGGACGAAGTAAGAAACTGGACAACCTACACCCATACTCAAATGCTCAGAATACCATTCTGATATGTTTGATTAAAATTCACCATATTTAAAAACTGGTAGCCTTGCATGGCAACTAAAAATATACCACTGATATGGAAACTACGTAAGACAGGATCCCAACCAAAATAAAAACAACTCATAAATGATAATCCAAAGGCAAGAAAGCACATTGGACTGCTAGAAAAACTGTAGACTCTGAAAAAATGAAACTCAATGCTGAGGACTTAACCCATGAGATATTGCATGAGGTGCTATACATAAAACCCTAAATTCGCCAATCTAAACGTTATATTCGAAAAAAAGAAATAACAATAAACCCCTTTTTAGAAGATACATCACTGGATCACCAATTTGTCAATCCAACTGACCAGGCCAACACCGGGTTAACAACCATGCTTACAACAGGTCAATAACAAACAGCTCAAAGTAAAAACGTTAAAACCCACTGACCTCTAAGGTAAACCCGCAATTCCCCCTCTTCCCTCCTTTCTCTTTCTCCATATTGGTTACTTTGTGGTTTCAATTAGGCCTCATGGATCTTCCTCTTGCTTGGGGGTTGTCTACGTGGTCTAATAATTCCTCTTGGTCTCGCATTGATAAGTTTCTCGTTTCTCCGGATTGGGAAGCCAAGTATCCTGGTATATTTCAAAAAAGGCTGCCTAGACTTTGCTCTGATCACTTCCCCATCCTCCTTGATTGCGGGGGCATCAAAGGGGGCCCTAGACCTTTTAAATTTGAGAATATGTGGTTAAAGGCAACTAGGTTTGTGGATAAAGCACAAGAGTTATAGCTAGCCGTTGGGGCTCTCTCCTCTCTCCTCTCTCCTCTCTCCTCTCTCTTTCTCTCTCCTGGTGGAGGCGCGTGCAACGTCGTCACACATACGTAGACAGTGCAGGTACAACTCCGCTGTGTGTTTTCAGATTTGAGTCTGGTTCGTTGGAGTGGTTGTGGTTATACAAAAAGCTCGGGTTGTCTGGTCAGGCGACGATGTGAGGGGGACGCGGAGGCTCGGCTGGTGGGTGCCCGTCCAGGGGCCAAGGTAGTGTTTGGAGATGGAGAGCCGATTCTTCGTGGAGGCTAAAACCTTCGTCTTTTCGGTGGGGGATGGGAGTCAGTTCTTGGGGGTAGGAAAGAAGGAAAGGGTTTTCAGGGGTGTTTGCTTGGGTCTCTGTGTATTGTTTGGCTAATTTCGAAGATGGAATGGGTGCTACGGAATGCTGGGGTTGAGGAGTTTGTTGAATCTTTTAGGGAGGGGTCCAAGGCGGTGATTGTTCGTAGGAGCGGGAATAAGCCGGGCGTTTCTTGGAGGTGGCGGTTTATGGTGAGGGAGGTGCGGAAAGGGATGGTCCTCTTCCCTGAGGGCCGTGCTGGGCGGGCTGGAGTCGTGTTTCTGGGGAGTTGAGCAAAGCGCTTGCCTTCTTTGGATCCAAGCTGGGTCCTCGTCTCCGGTGATGGGTGCTGTTGCTGGTGCCGCTCCGTCGTACGCGGCGGTGGTTAGATCGGTGGTCCCTTCTTCGGTTTGAAGCATCCGGTTGCAGATGTCGCGAATAGGCTGTTGGGTTCTGCTGGGTCTACGGCAGAGCTGGATCTTTTTCCGTGGGGATCGCCTGAGATATCACCGGTGCTGGAGGTCGGCGGTGGACTGCTACGACCTGGAGTGTTGGGTAGAACCGGTGGGTAAGAACCTTGGTGCAGAGATCAGTCCCAGAGTTCAAACGACAAGAGTTCACGCCGGAGGAGGATCTCATCGGAAGCTTCTGGAGTGCCTGAATCATTTCAAATTTGAAATTGATCGGGCCTTTGGGTGTGTTGAAGGAAGGGTGGCAGATTTTGGGTTGGGCTTGCAGCCCACTTCGGGTCATTCAGGTTTTAAGGGCTTTGCGCCTAACCCGGTAAGGGCCGCAAGCCCAAGAAACTCCTTCTCAAGCCCAGATCAAAGCCGGGTTTGGGTCGCATGGTTACGGTCTCGTCCAAACCGTGCCTTGTTGCGCGGTGTCCACACCGAAGTGGTGTTGGTTCCGGTGTCGACTGGTTCCGTCCAAAGGCCCAGTCGGCGGGGCAAGAGTCTTCTCCGGTGGCCAGAGGATGCCGGTGACCAGGTTCGGCAAGCTGGGCTTCTCCGATGAGGTCAGAGGAGGCCGATGACCAGTTTTTTCTCCGATGGCTCTTCATCCAGTCGGCGGGGCAAGAGTCTTCTCCGGTGAGGCCAGAGGGATGCCGGTGACCAGGTTCGGCAAGCTGGGTCTTCTCCGATGAGGTACGAGGAGGCCGGTGACCAGTTTTTTCCGATGGCTCTTCATCCCAGTCGGCGGGGCAAGCGTCTTCTCGGTGAGGTCAGAGGGAGGCCGGTGACCAGTTTTCTCCCTTGCCCCTTGACCAAGAACATGCGATGTCAGAGGAGGCGATGACCAGCTTTTCTCCTTGCCGGTGACCAGTTTCTCTCCCTGCCAGTCTTCTCCGGTGAGGTTAGTGGATGCCGGTGACCAGTTCTCGCCGCTTGACCAGAACACCCGCTTGACCAGTCTTCTTCTTCTCCGGCGGTGGGTTTGACTGCTGTAGGGGTCACGGAGTCAGTCACTCTCGAGGCCTGTCTGTCTATTTCTCCAGGGTGACAGAACGAGGGAAGAAGGGTCGTTTCAGGTTCGGAGGGTCTGTTTCTCTAGCTGGCGTAAAGGCTGTGTGACCTTCGGCGCTCGCCCAGAAGTCGTCTAACGCCCTTGTACTTCTACAATCGTAAACACAAGATTTCAGAGGCTTCAAAGATGGATTGGGTCAGCTTGCGGGGAAGCTGATCAGGTCGCGCTCGCTGCCGTGGTGTAGTCTTCAGTCTCGGGTGGGTATCTGGGTTTGTTTGCAGCGTTTGAGCCCGTTGGCTTGGTGGGGTCCAAGATGGAGGTTCTTTTCCGGGCTTTCGCAGCGTTGTCAAGCCCTCTGCTCAATCTCCTCCGGCGAGGGGTCTCCTAAGCGGGCTTTCTCGCCGGCTCTTGTTTCCGAAGACCATCTCGGAGATTGAGATCTTCAAAGAAGAGTGATTTGTTAATGGTACTCGGGCAGTGGTTAGTTCGTTGGATCGCTCAAGCTCTAGGGATTTTTGGTGTATAAAAAGGTTTTGGCTGATGAGTGAAATTGAAGAGCATCAGCAGGAGTGGATTGGGGGGTTCTGTTTTGAAGCCGAAGGGGTGGAGGGAGCTGAAAAATTTTGGAATGCTCTCTCAATTTTGATGTTGGAAACATTTGGTCTAGCCGGGGAAAATAAGATGTTTATGCGGGTTTAGGTTGCTTTGTAGTGGGTGGGTTTCTTTTGCGGGTGTTTTGTTCTTTGTTGGTTTTGTTTTTCTTTCTTTTTGGTGGTCTTGTGTATACTCCCTTGTGTACGTAGGGCGCGCTTACGCTTTTTATTAATATATTTGATCTTACTTATCAAAAAAAGTTTTGTGGATAGATTCGGCTTTGGTGGACATCTTATCACTTTCAAGGCTCCCCTAGTTTCATTCTTACTCAAAAGCTTAAGGCTTTGAAGGCTGACTTAAAGAAATGGAACGAGCAGGAATTTGGTAATGTGGAGTTCAACAAAAAAGCCCTCTTTTCAGAATTGAATGCCCTTGATTGTTTGGAGGCTGAGAGAGGGTTATCTTCCGAGGAGAAGTTGAGGAAAAGCTTAGTCATTAGTGAGCTGGAAAATGCTGTGTTACAAGAGGAGATTAGTTGGAGACAAAAATCCAGAATCTTGTGGCTTAACGAGGGTCATAAATGCACTAAATTCTTTCATCAGGTTGCCAACTCTAACAAGAGGTTTAATTCCATAGAGTCTCTCTCTATTAACGGCTCTGTTTCGTCTGATCAATCAGTCATTAGGGAGTATGCTACTCAGTTCTACGAGTCCTTATTTGAAGAACAGCACAGTGGGCGACCTAGATTGGATAACCTCGCCTTCGATTCCTTAGCGGAGGAAGAGGCTTCTTCGCTTGAGCTTCCTTTTACAGATAGGGAGGTCTTTGAAGTGGTTAAAGGTATGAACAAAGACAAGGCCCCTGGTCCTGATGGTTTTTCCATGGCCTTCTTTCAAGGCTATTGGGATGTGATTAAATCTGATATTATGCGGGTATTCCAAGACTTCAATACTCTTAGTAAGTTTGTTAAAAGCCTAAATGTCACGTTTATTGCCCTCATTCCGAAAAAGCATGGGGCGTCTGATCTCAAAGACTTTCAGCCTATCAGTCTTGTGAGTGGAGTTTACAAGAGCATTGCTAAAGTCTTGGCTAATAGATTGAGAAAGGTTCTGGAGAAGATTATCTCGAAATCTCATAATGCCTTTATTAAAGATAGGAAAATCCTTGACTCTGTCCTTTTAGCGAATGAATGTCTGGACAGTCGTATCAGCTCGGGTGTTCCCAGGGTCATTTGCAAGTTGGATATCGAGAAGGCTTTCGATCATGTCAACTGGGAGTTTCTTTTGTATTTGTTGAGAAGGTGCGGCTTCGGGGTGAAATGGTGTTCTTGGATTGCCCAATGTATCTCTACAGCGCGCTTCTCGGTCCTTGTTAACGGCACTCCTTCCGGCTTTTTCTGTAGCTCTCGTGGGTTAAGGCAGGGAGACCCTTTGTCTCCTCTTCTGTTCGTTATTGTCATGGAGGCCTTAAGCAGAATGCTCTCTTCTTCTATTGACAGGGGCTTTCTATCAGGTTTCTCTATGGGTTCTAGGCCTTCTGAGGAGGTTAAAATCTCTCATCTGTTATTTGTGGATTATACTTTAGTTTTCTGCGAGGCTATAACCCTGATCACCTTCGCTATTGCGTGTTGTTCTTTTATGTTTTGAAGCTGTCTCTGGGTTGAAGATCAATTTGGCAAAGTCAGTTTTGGTTCCTGTGGGTGACGTGGATAATGTGGATAAGCTGGCTGGCATTATGGAGTGCGGGGTTTCCTCTTTACCCCTAAAATACCTTGGTCTTCCCCTTGGTGCTTGCTTTAAGGCCAAATCTATCTGGGACGGGGTTCTTGAGAAGATTGAGCAGCGTCTGGCCGGTTGGAAACGGTTGTATTTGTCTAAGGGTGGGAGAGTTACCCTTATTAAGAGCATTCTCTCCAATCTTCCTACTTATCTCTTGTCTCTCTTCCCCATTCCTATCAATGTGGCTAATCGCATTGAGAAGCTCCAACGCGACTTTCTTTGAGGTGGCATAAGCGATGAATTCAAATTTCACTTGGTCAGTTGGTCCAAGATTTGCTCTCCTATTTCTGAGGGAGGGTTGGGGATTCGAAACTTGAGGGTTTTCAATAGAGCCCTGTTAGGAAAGTGGTTGTGGCGTTACGTGCATGAGAGAGAGGCTTGGTGGAGAATAGCTGTAGATGCTAAATTTGGTAGTTCTTGGGGTGGGTGAAGTTCGATTGCTTCTTCTGGGCCGCATGGAGTGGGGCTTTGGAAGAATATCAGGAAGGGCTGGAGTTCTTTTGTTAGCTTTACCAGATTCAAGCTAGGAGACGGGTCCAAGGTCAGATTTTGAGATGATGTGTGGTGTGGTGAGTTGGCCCTCAAGGAAGCTTTCCCCGTTCTTTATGGCTTATCCGGAGATAGGGATGCTTGTGTCGCTGATCACATGAACTTCTNATTCGAAACTTGAGGGTTTTCAATAGAGCCCTGTTAGGAAAGTGGTTGTGGCGTTACGTGCATGAGAGAGAGGCTTGGTGGAGAATAGCTGTAGATGCTAAATTTGGTAGTTCTTGGGGTGGGTGAAGTTCGATTGCTTCTTCTGGGCCGCATGGAGTGGGGCTTTGGAAGAATATCAGGAAGGGCTGGAGTTCTTTTGTTAGCTTTACCAGATTCAAGCTAGGAGACGGGTCCAAGGTCAGATTTTGAGATGATGTGTGGTGTGGTGAGTTGGCCCTCAAGGAAGCTTTCCCCGTTCTTTATGGCTTATCCGGAGATAGGGATGCTTGTGTCGCTGATCACATGAACTTCTCTAGTGGCTCCCTTCAGTGGTATGTCAGCTTTCTTCAAGCGGCGCATGATTGGGAGGTAGATGTCTTCGCTTCTTTCTACTCTTTATTGTACTCCTCTAGTAGGAGTAGGGTAGGAGAAGACAAACTTTGGTGGGCTCCTTCTCACAAAGGAAAGTTTGATGTTCGTTCTTTCTACAAGGTCCTTGCTTGCAAGGATGCCGTCTCTTTCCCTGGAAGAGTATTTGGCAGACTAAAGTACCTTTGAATGTGGCTTTTTTTACTTGGTCGGCAGCTCAATGAAAGATTCTTACTATGGACAATCTCAAAAAGCGAAAAGTCATTGTAGTGAATAGATGTTGCTTATGCAAAAGAAACGGGGAGTCCGTGGACCATCTGTTCATTCATTGTGATATTGCCCAAGCCTTATGGATTGCCATCTTCAGTCGTTTTGGGTTGTCTTGGGTTATGCCCCTTCGGGTGGTCAACTTACTCGCTTGTTGGTGGACGGGCAGGCATTCTCGAAATACAGTTGTTTGGAAGATGGTGTCTTCTTGCCTTTTGTGGTACCTGTGAATGGAGCGGAACGACAGAACTTTTGAGGATCAAGAAAGAACGCTAGAGGAACTCAAGTCTTTTTTCTTTTTTTCCCTCTTCTCTTGGATAGCTGTTTATCTATTTCCTTTAGTGATAAGCTTTAATGACTTTCTTATTCTTTTCTCTTCCCCTAATGAGTCATGACCCTTGTATATTTCCTGTGTACTAGGGCTGCGTTTTGCACTTTTAATGATATTTTTACTTACTTATCAAAAAAAAAATTAGTATTGCAAAGGATAGTTAAAATTATAATGTGGTTTATGCTTTTCAGTTTTCTAACTAGTTTATTTTTTAAGTTCATATCACATGAAATTTTCAATTGATTATACTTCGAAGGATTCTCTAATTTTGCAATGATTTCTTTTTTTATAAATAATCAAAATATCATTAAAAAAACACAAATGCACAACCCAAATACACAGGAGTATACAAGAGATACACCTAACCAAAAAGAGAAAGAACATCAAGAAAATCATGAAAATTTGGTAATTTAAGATAGTCTAAAGCAATTGTCAAATAGTAAATAGCATTGAAGGACTTTAGCTCCACAACCATCTTCTCACGATCTTTACAACTCCTATCATTTCTTTCCCTCCATCCAAAGACGCCACATTAGGCAAGACAAAACCATCTTCCAAACTCCTGCACTCAGACTGCCACACAACCCTCTCCAAGAAGCAAAAAGGCCATAACCCAAGCTAACCCACCATGACTGAAAATAACATTCCATCAAGCCCTAACAATCTCATAATGGAGTAGAAGATGATCCACAGACTCGTCACTCCTCTTACACATAAAACATCAATCAACCACTAAGACATGTCGCTTCCTTAGGTTATCATAGTGAGGATCTTTCGTATGGCGGCCGATCAATAGCAATGATTTCTTTATTGATGCATCATTCTTTGAGGTCGCGGTAGGAATTTTATTCTTAAACTATAATTATTTAGATGCCTGTTAAGGAATGGATACAAGTTGTCTAAGATGTAATATTGGCTTAGTCACATATGATGGATCGTATTTTTCTCATGTGCATAGAAAAATCATCCTAACAAAAGCTTTTAGAAAATTTTTGGTTATAATAAACATTTGGTGGCTCATGATCCTTTTGCATGTTAATAAGGCACTTAAAAGGCAACACTTGTGGACATGCATCACTTGTGCCCAAAGGCAACCAAATTACTGGCCATCCAATATGAAAAAATTACCATATTTTGGATCACTGTAGGACTGCATCACAATAAAGATTAGAGCACATTTGGTATGCAGAATAGACCTCTAGAATAGAATGGTTATTCCATAGGATAGAACAGGGTTTCCAAAAAACTCATTATCCTTTTTCTTCAAACCCAAAATTTAATATATATATATATTCTATCTTGGGATGGCCAGCCACCCTAACAGAACACCGAGGGTGGCCACAACCACCCCCATGGCTCGCGGGTGGTCGAGGTGGTCATGACCACCCCCGATGCTCATTAAGGATGGTCTTGTCCACCCCTAGTATTCTGTTAGGGTGGTCAACCACCCCTTGGGGTTGTTGGCCACCCATAGAATATTCATAAAGTTTTTTTTTAATAGATCTTTGGTATTTTAGGAATTTTAATTCAATTCTAGGGAGTAGGGGTGAAAAGGCGGTTGCGGTTAGCGGTTATTGGCTATAACCGCAACCGTAACCGCCTTAGGCGGTTACTCTAAAACACTAACCGCCTCTGCACCGCTTAAGGCGGTTAGCGGTTATAAAATAACCGCGTTATTAAACCTATAACCGCTTTTGATTAAATTGGGCTTTTTGAGCCTATTTTGAATTTTGGGCCTGTTTTTTGGGCTCATTTGGCCCTCTGCTTTTTTTTTTTTGTCGGGCTTTTTTACCTAATAAGCTCATGTAAAAAAAATAAAAATAAAAATAAAATAACAATTAATAATACAATCAAAACCAATAACCCATGGCTACTGATAACCCATACTTCAATCCAAAAGCTACTGAATACAATCAAGGCTTGAATACAGCAGAATACATCAAAGATGTAAAACAAATGAATACAATCAACACCAAATTACAACAATCTATTACACAAATAATTGGTGCTCCCTGATTTTAATGAGATTTGGAGCAAGTGAATCACATAGTGGCGGTAGTAGAGGCAGAATCAGAACGAAAATCACAAGAGAACAGGGAAGCATCTCAGACCCAACTTGATGACGACCGACCATCTTCATGTCATAGTGGTAGCTGGGCAGGAAGTTTCGGTGGTGGGTAGTAAAAGCTCTGGCGGCGGTTGTGGGATGGTCGGCAAATGGGACCTACAGTTCATGAGCTGCCTGAGATCAGGCATGCCATATTAATCCTCCATTTCCATGGGGTTTGAAATATGAAAAAAAAAACCCCCAAATCTCAAACCCTTACCCTAAAAACGAAATCTGCCATATTAATCCTCCATTTCTATGGGGTTTGAAATATGAGAAAAACCACCAAATCTCAAACTCTAACCCTAAAAACGAAATCTATCATATTAATCCTCCATTTCCATGGAGTTTGAAATATGAGAAAAACCCCCAAATCTCAAACCCTAACCCTAAAAATGAAAATTAATAGTAGATTTGGGTGAAGAGTTTACTTGTCTCGCATAAATCTCAAGGAGAAGCTCGGATCTTTGAAGATTTACAAAGTTTAGAGTGGTTTGGTGGAGACGAAAGCAATGTTGTGGAAGTTGTTCTTCGGCTAAGAGAACCCATGAAAGATCTGAGCAAGTCGGGATCTTGCTTCATCTGCCTCCTAGATGAGAGGATTTTCTTCCAAGATCTGAGCAAGCTCCTTCTTGCTGTCATGAATTTGTTGAAGAGTGTCCCTGGAAGACGACGACGCAGAGAGGAGATGAAGTTGTGCGGCGCAATTGAGAGAGAGAGAGAGAGAGAGAGAATGTAAAAAAATGAGAAGAGAAGAAACTGGCGTGCATTAACTTAGGGCTGAAGACCCTGAAAGTTTGAAAGACGTCGTTTCATTGAGTAAAAAAATATATCTATTTATTTAATATATATATATATAATATATTAAAAGCGTTAGCGGTTATACCCTAAACCGCTTATATCAAAACCGCTAACCGCCCCGCCTAAGGCGGTTAGCGGTTTTTTTCCAACCGCCTTCAAGGCGATTATGCGGTTTTGTGGTTAACGGTTAGCTAACCGCCCCGCCTAAGGCGGTTAGCGGTTTTTTTTCCAACCGTCTTCAAGGCGGTTATGCGGTTTTGTGGTTAGCAGTTAGCGGTGGCGGGGCGGTTTTCAGCCCTACTAGGGAGAGCATAAGTGTCATCAATCAAAAGAATAGGAATGATCATTTCATTCCAACTTAGATTCTCAGAAATACCCATTCCTATTCCTAAAGGAATGACTATTCCGTGTAGCAAACTTGCCCTTAGTGATTATTAGCATCGTCCACCTGGGAAGCAAACAAAAAAGAATAACATATATTTGCAAGAAGAATTGATAAGTAATTTAAACCTCCATATTCTTTGGACTATTTTTACAGGGTCAAAAGATGGATCATTAACAAATCCTGACAAAATGAACTTTTTAATGGTTATAGAACTCCTTAAAATAAACTTTGATGTACTGATGTTAATACCACATTCCAAATTTATTTAAATTTTTTTTTTATAAGTAATCGCAAATGCATTAAAAAGCGCAAAGGCGTAACCCAAGTACATAAGGAAGGGAATATACAAGAGAGAAGCCTAGCTAGTAGTGGAGAAGAGATCTAAGAAAACACGAAAGTTCGAAATATTTATTTAAATATAAATATATATCCAAATGTATTTAAATATAAATCTCTAAGTTCACATTAATGCCAAAATTCTATTTCCCAAAGCTAGACATCACTACAATCAAATCCCACTAATAAAATTGGGCATCTGTAGCCTAGATGCCTGCTGTGCAAGCATGACAACCATTTGGCTACTATGATAAGGCTTCCATATTTTGTTATGCATATCAAAACAAAGAAACCAATACCATAACTGTTGAAACAGCCTCGCACATAAGAGAATGTGGAAAAATAGCTCTCTCAAAACAGGGGAGCATAAACAATCAACTTTAGCCCTTGTTCTCAAAGCAGAGAGAAAATTAGTTGTCCCTATATCTAAGATTGAGCCATCAATTATAGACTATATAACCGTAGTGGGTATGATCAAGAGATTCTATCCAGACGTAATTAAGAAAGGAGGAAAGATGATCACTGAACTAATACTAAGAATCAATAGAATCTCCCCTAGTAAGAATGGCAAAGACAGTTTCTTCCAGTGTTGCTCTATTGTGATGAGCAACTTGACAAAACTTCCATGTTAAAACAAAGTAACTCCACAACTTTTTCAAAAGTTTGGAGGGAAATACAACATCTGTTTTCAAAAAAGAAAATTACCAAATCTCAAATATTTAATATCTATATGACTTTAACTACACAAGTACAGCAAAAAATCAGATAAGCAGATTATTAAGCTTCTTACCCCTTCCAAACTTTCTGCCTTCAAGATCCATCACTGTAAGAAGGGAAACTCAAGTTCATCTGCGAATAAATGAGATAAATAAGAAAAGGAAATACACACATTTATGCACAAACATATACATATATAGCACATATCAAGTGTAGGTCAGTCCAAATATAGCCTAGTAGCTAGACTACTCAAATTTAGTGAAACAGATTTGAGCATATATGTTTTCATAAAATCTTCAGATCCCAAAGTATGACAATCCATTTCATGATTCTGCAACCAAAAAATCTGCCAAATTGATAACAGGTATGCTAAAAAAGTGGCCAAAAAGATTGTACGCTAAATGTAGTTAAACTAAATTTAAACCTGATTCTACCTTCTTTTTGGCAAGTTAATATCCCTCAATCTTGCTCATGGAGCTGGAAAAAACTTCTCAATCTTCATGATTTGGCCAAGAATTTTATAAGCTTTAAAGTTGGAGATGGAAGTAAGATTTTCATGTGGTATGATAGTTGGCACCCAACTGGTGGTTTTTTGAAGCTTATGATTATCAGGCTATATATGATGCGGGAAGCTCAGTGGGGGCTAAAGTTTCTTCAATCATTCGTGAGAAAGATTGGTACTGACCTCATGCTAGATCTGATAGATTGGTAAATATTCAAAGTCGTCTCCCGGAGGTAGTCATTGGGGAAATTGATCAACCAGCTTGGAGGTCGAAAAAGGGTTCTTACCCTTGTTCTGAAACTTGGGAGATTTTGAGATTCAAGCTTCCTCTCATTGTGTGGTGGAAGGTGGTGTGGTTCTCTTTGGCAATTCCTCGTCACTCTTTCATTCTCTGGTTGATAGTCAAGGATGGCTTAACAACAGGAGAAAAAATGAGTAAGTGGGGTTATGCAGGGGATAGTTTGTGCCTGTTTTGTAGGGGTGGTATGGAGAGTAGGGATCATTTATTTTGGTTTTAGCAAAAGGACTTGGAGAGAGGTGTTGAGTTCTTGTTTGATTTTGGATCCTTTTGATGAATGGGATGATGTGATTCAGTGGAGCATTAATGATTTAAAGGGTGGTGGTTTAAAAGCCATTCTGTACAAATTGAGATTGGAGCTGTTGTGTACTACCTGTGGAAACAGAGGACCGATCTTAAGCATGGTAACACTCCTAAGTCAGAGGAAGCTATTGTAGCCAGAATTAGAGGGGAGATTCATGCAAGAATTATGGCTACAGGAAGGTTTAAAGAATCAGATGCTAATATGGAATTATGTCGAATGTGGAACCTGTCAAGGAAGATTTTTGGTGTAATCTAGTTGTTTGGTCCCTGTTTACGTTCTGTTTTGGGTTTTATTGGTTTGTATAGTTGGTTGTTGCAGATGTTTTTGTTTCTGCAGAAACTGTATGCTGCAGAATATGCAGCTAGTTAGAGCATTTGTATTCAACTACTTTTGTGTAGTTGGTGATCCAGTTTTTACTGGAGTGTCTTGTATTGTTTGAGTGTTCTTCAATAAAGTTTTCATGCATCCAAAAAAAAAAAACACACACAGGTGATTTCAAGATAGTTCAGAAGTCCTATATTATTTATTTACAATCACCTATAAAAGAAGACTAATAATAAAAAGCATGCTTTCTGGCCCTTACACCATCCCGCAGTGGCTTAACCTCTAGTCTCCATTAATTTGAAGAGGAAAATTTAAAAAAAAAATAAATAAAAATAAAAATGAATGAGTGACCTAAAACCTTAGTTGAATAATGTTATCAACTTTGAACCACTGACTGAGTAAAGTTACCAGTGACATGGGGGAGAGACAGATTTAGAAGTCAGGATTTGATCCCCAAATAAATTCAAACAGGCTGCATCAGCCTTAGACTGGGACAGATGACCATGTATGTTATTCCTAAGACATGAGAAAAGAATATTAAAAAAAAAAATCAAGATTTATTTGTAATTGCATAGACTAGATTTAAAATTACTGATAAACAAAGACCCAACACCATATGTAGTGAGCGAAAATCTACAGCTCAACCTTATAAAAAATAATGAAATAGACAAGCTTTGTTTCGACTAGTAGGTAAGCTATGTTACATTGGATGCCATATTGCTATAAAGCGTGGTAGAAATCAATAGAGAGCATCTAATTTAACGTGTCAAAAATCCTGAACTCTCTTAAATCAGTGATCCTTTAAGTGAAAGCATCAACATCATCTTTCTATCTCCATTCTTCATTTTGTATTCTCGAAAAAATATGTATTAAAATCATTAAAAGACTAAACAAATTTCTCATTCGCACCCTTCCAGCAAAAGCAACCAAATAATAATAAATCCAAAATCCTCAAAACATGAATTTCTCAGAATTAATGTTTCTTGTTAACCAACTGAACTGAAAACATATAGCACGTATAACCAAGTCAAATATCAACCTTCTAACATATAGCTCTGGACAAATATGGCCCAGAAAAACCCACTACAGCCTATGACCCAGCAAAAAAAACCAGACACCCATCAAAAAATAATATGATTATGATCAAACCAAAGCTTCAAAACAAAAACCCATGTCTCATATCCCTCTAATTTGCTTCAATGTATTCTCACAGGCACTGTAATCACCTGAGAAAGACAAGTCGGACTGAAAATCGAAAACCAGGAATTGAACGGTGGAACGGTTTGGATTGGCTGCCACTGCCAGTGATCGTTGATGGGATTGAGAGGGAACGGAAGGTTCGAATTTGTGAAGCAAGAAAGTCCCCCCGTTGAAAGAGATAACCCTCGGCGCTACTCATATTTATTTATTTATTGAAAAAGTACAATTACTTCTTCAAACTACCCCATTATTAATGTTCCACAAAATACTAATTATGTAAATGTACTCCTAAACTATTAAAATAATGTCATCTTCCTTAAAGCAACTACAAAGATAAAAATAATTCCAAAAAAATTTAAATAAAACAAAAATGTCTTTATAAATTCAAAAAAAAAAAACTAAAACTAAAACTAAAAAAATAATAATAATAATTTAAAAAAAAAAATTAAAAAAACCAAGGATCTCACCCACCCTCTTTGCCAAATGGGGATGGCTCGGCCACCCCATTTTGCCCAATAGGAAGTGATTCGGCCAGCCCAGGTTAGAGAGTAATATGACCATAGTGACAGGCTTTTATTTATCAAGTTGAGTTATGTTTTTATTTTAAAATATTTGATTTCTCTCACTTTGGCCCTATACTTTCAAAATATCTCATTTAGTCCCTCTTCGTTAAGATTTTTCTTTAAATCCTAACAGAGTAATGCAAAAATTACTAAAATACCCTTCATTTTATATTTTTTTTATAATTTTTTAAAAAAATAAATATAGGGGTATTTTAGAAATTTTAATAGGGTTTGACGGTGAAAATAGACGGAGTGAGGCTAAATTATACAAATTGAGAGTATGAGAGGCCAAAGTGAGAGAAGAAAAATTTCAAAACACGTGAAAGTTTGGAGGCCCTTAATGAAGTTTCTCCTTATTGTAAATATGGATCACTATGAGATAGTGGTATGGGCTTGTTTGAGACATAGGGTGCATTTGGAATTACAATCTCGTAGACAAAAAGTGTTGTTTTTTAATCGTTTGGGATTGCGATTGAAAATGAAAAATTTTTGTGTTTTTAAATCATAGGTAAGGAGATTTTTTAAAAAAACAAAAATTTTAACAGCTAAATAGTAATTTTAAAGGTCAAGTTGCGATTTTATCAAACGCTTAATTGCGTTTTTAAAAATCACTTTTTCAAATCGCGCATTTCAAATAAATAATCAAAGTCTATAAATAAAGGAGCGTATGAGAGTTTTATTTGCTAATTCAACTTGCAAGATTTTCTCTCCCATCACACTAGAGAATTGAATTTTCATTCTCTTGAACAGCCCACCCTCTTTGATCATCTTCATTCTTCAGTTATTGAAAAGAAGACTGACGTTTCAGTAACCCCAAGACTAGCCGTGCATAGCAACAGAGGAGGAAGAAATTCTACTCAAACTCCCTAGTGGCCGAAATTCTACTAGTATTTGCATGTTTGATCCACATGGATCCCAAAATATACATCCGTTCAAAAAGGACGAGTGACATACTAGTGAACAATATGTTTATCAGTCTGCTCATATAAATTCGACTCAAATTTAGATTATTTAATAAATAAGTTGATTTTAAACATAAAATTAAACTCGATTATTAAATAAGCTATATTCGTATAAATTCAGTTTGACTCATATAAATTCATATAATTTCATTTTTATTATTTTGTTTATAGTATTATTTTAATTTCGTAATTAGAACATATTAAGTAAAGATGAATTATTTTCCTAATATAATAGATATAACTTGAATTATTGTTATTGTGATACTTGATATAGATATATATATATATATGTGTGTGTGCGCGCGCGCGCATAATAAATTTAATACATTCTATAAAATATACATACAAATTCGAGATTATATTATTTAAGATTTAAGTTAATTTGTTTAATGAACTCAATGATAAAATCTTAGCAATAATTAATTGACTAATAATTAGTATAAATTTACGAAAAATAAAATAAATAATCATAATATTTACTTTATATAATAAATGAATAAGTTAATAAGCTCGTGAACAATTAAGCTCAAGTTCGCTCGAAAAATAAATAAGTCAAGCTTGAACATATTATTGAGTTCAATGATAAGCTTGAACTCAACTAGTATTCAAAATAAAATAAAGTTAACATAACTTGAACATTCAATACTCGATTCAATTATTGTCCAGTAATCTTGTGTGTGGTGGAACATAGATATATCCCTTACATGGTATGCTAAGCTGTTGCTGGTTTTTCCTTTTCGTGGTAACTTATCTTAAGCATTATGATCAGATACGTGCAAGGAAAGGAGAGTAAATTATTTGTCTAAATCAGTGTATTAATTTAATGGGTCGTTTATTTGGATTATGTTGTGAAATATATGCAGGGATTATTTCTTTGATGCACGTTTCATCTGGGAAGTTGAGTTTGGGGCCCTAGAAAATGATCCAATTTGCGGTCTATCTCGTTTTAATTTGTTGCCTGAAATATTATGAGATGAAGAAATCAATTCTCTTCTTTTAATTCTTCTAAATTTTAACTAAAAAAAAAAAACTTCTAAATTTTAAAAATTTAAAGAAAAAATTTCAACCATCCGTGAATATGTGATCCATGTTAATTTGTACAAATCAATAGATTTGTTCAGTATTTTGTGTTTGTTAGATTTTCAGACACAAGAAAATTTCTTATTACATATGGACTCCCACACCCTAAAATTTAATGAAGACGTATACATTTTAGACAGTGGCTAGCTAGGGGGGATCCGGATCCTTTTCAGTTGAGCTCAACTGAAGGGGAGCCGGTCCTTGAAAAAAGGAGGGTATAATTGTAATTTCACAAAATTATCCTTGAAAAAAGGAGGGTATAATTGTAATTTCACAAAATTTTGTAAAATTACAATTATACCTTCCTTTTTTCAAGGACCGGCTCCCCTCCAGTTGAACTCAACTGGAGGGGATCCTAATTCAGCCAGGGGGGCCAGCCATGAAAAAAGTTACCCTACGGCTACGTACGATTTTATACATTTGACCCCTTATTTTCAGAATTGTTAGGAGGCTATTCATACTTTGGCCCTCTAAAATAATTGGCTGGTTCCACCATAATATCAGGATTACCTTTATACGAATACATATAATGTTAGTAAAAGACATTCTCAAAATAATTCTGAAAGGACAAAGGGGAAGTACAGAAACCCCCCGTGGCCTGTTCAAAATGGATATAAATTTTTTCTAATTCAATCCTGAAAAAAATGTTATGTATTTTTTTGAACATGTAAGAAACACGTATATTTTTTATTAATAATATTAAAAAAATGTAAAAAGCACATATTTTAATAGTACATGTTTTTCACATACTAAAGAACACATGACATTTTTAGACTCACACACGCTCCTAAGTGTTTACACAGAGAGAGAGAGAGAGAGAGATTTTGCGAGACAAAACTGTGCTGCCTTGAGTCCTATTTAAAGAATTTTTTAAGGTGCTATAATGCTCAGTCAACCAGGGTATGGTCACTGTGTAACGGTTTAGACAATTTATACGCAGACAAGCAATCCAACTTGCCTCCTGCCGCAAAAGCTCCAATTTCTCATTGGCCAACCTTTCTTGTGATCTCCTTACTAATCCACCGGTAGACTTCAAGCAATTTCTTGATGTAGAACCAAATATGATTTGATCACTCTAAGAGTTTAAACCTCATACGCTCATACCAACATTTCGCACACAAAGAATTGTTATGTTCATAGTGTATGGAGACACTATATTAGCATCAAAGAATAATTTTAGCTCTAAAAAAATCATGCTTTCAAAGTCATTTTATAGACCAGTGAAAATCAAACTTGAAACCTAAAGTCGGTTTAGAGTTTTTGTGGCAGTGTCTAAACAAGTTAATGAGGCATCCAAACATCCTTAGGGTTTCAATCCTTAAAACAACTTCTTGTCCGGACATCAGCAAATGCCACAACGCACAAAAATTATGTCTAACAAATTCGTCCGGACATGTGCGGACGACCCAATGGATGAAACTTTTTGTTTCTCCAAATCGTCAGGACATGAGTGAACGGCTAGCAGACGAAACTCATTATCTTGGAACCGTCCACACATCGCAAACGACCTTGCAAATGAAACTTACTATCTAAGCATTTTGTTTGGATATCAATGGATGAGTCTGCGAATGAAGTTTCTTGTACTTGATTTTCTTGAGCATTCTTCAACCCAAATCCTATGTACAAATCTACCCAAGCCACAAAGTACAAAGGCATTTGTTTTGGGCACCAAATAGTCTAATTAAAAATCTAACACCACCAAAACTTGGGTTTTACACGTGTCCTTTCCTCGGTCAATCGAGCATAGTTCTTGATCGATCGAGCTTGGTACAAAAATCCAAAATTTTGCTTTTCTGACTTCGTTTTTTGTTCTATTTTGTCATATATTTTCAAGTCAATCCATACTTTATCTTATAGTAATCTCAATGTGTATTTTATGCATTTCCTTTTTTTTTTTTTAAATATTTGAAGTGTGCATTTTAAATTTATGGGCATTATAATTGTCGTTCAAACGAGATATTATTCATTTCGAATGACACCAAGTTAGACACATAAAATATGCGTTAAATCAACATCATGTCTTATCGTACAATTTTTTACACATGGATATTTTGTCTCATTCAAACGACAAGTTACACCATTCAAAAGGCATATGTTAGACGCATTTGATATGTGTCGAATCGTGCTGCATTTCACTTAGCCCACACAATGGTTGACACAGAGATTTTGTTCCATTCGAATGGCACATTACACTGTTCAAACATTACCATTTGAGATTTGATCCTAGTCATCATTTTCTCTAAAAAATTCTTAGCTAACATGTGGCATTCTTATTCTCGTTCAAACAAGTCCAATTCTTGTATGGACGGAATATTTGTGTTTCTAAATTACCTAAGCCTAAAGTATTTGACCTAATGCCTATGAGTTTTATGGTGCTCAATCTAATTGGTGCAATATTGTGTATACGATAGTCAATCATTCATAGCTTTTGCTATAAGTATCAGAATTGTGCGTATGACTTCAATCTAGAAAGCTCTTTTCAGGGCGCATATTTTCAAACCCAAAATACACAATTTTCCCTTTCAAATCAGCATTTTAAGTTATTTCTTACCATTTTTAGAAAATATTTGTTTCCTTTGGGACTATTAGGGTTTTTCTTTCCTCTATTTGTCATTATCTACATTATCGTGAATTTCCTTTAATCTTAAATCTTAACTCCCTACTTACTATCATATGCTTGTTAGAATATCCCTGGTTCTCCACGGCATCAATACATATATACTTAACTTAGGATAAACTCCACTTAATTTTTTTGAATTTTCATTGTTTTTGTAATTACTTTTAAAATTCAAAAACTTTTAATTTAGTGTATCAAACTTAAAAAAAAAATTGCAATGTCACATTTATGTTAGAATTTTCCGTTAAATCCTAATGAAGGCCTTGAAAATTTCCAAAAATACCCTTAAAAAATTAATTATTTAATTAAGGTAATTTTGTAATTTTATAAATTTTACAATGGTATAAATATTATTTTACTCTTTGATCGTCTGATTTAATCCCAAACTACAATGGGAAGGTTGTGATTGCAAAAAATGAAAAATTTGATACACTAAATTGAGAGTTTTTGAATTTTGAAAAATAATTACAAAAGTGATGAAAGTTTAGGAGGTTAAACGAAGTTATTTCTTTATTTTATTTCATTATTTTCAAGTTTTCTAATTTCTTTAACCTTTATTTTCTCGGGTGTTACAAGTGGGGAGCTAGAAAAGTTCATAGAATTGCAAACTACTTTTGCATCCACCATGTAGCACATTAGATCGCTATCAGATTTCACTTTGACAACATTTTCATCTCTTCCCAGCTACATCTCGATCGATCTCATTCCACCTACTACTTTCCCCCAGTTCTCTCTCTCTCTTCTCTCTCATCTCTCTCTCTCTCTCTCTTCTCTCTCTCTCTCTCTCTCTCTCTCTCTCTCTCTCTCTCTCTCTCTCTCTCTCTCTTTTGTAGTACTTCTTCTAAAAAAGTATCATCTTCATCATCACTATCCCATTCATATTACATTTCATCTTTTTCTCTTTCATGATCCCCCTCTAAGTCCACTAATGTATTATGAGTAGCTTTTGTTTCAACTGGAAAATCTGTGCATTGAGTTGCTTGTAGATGAGGACTAGTAATTAGTGGTCATAGGACGAGCTTTTAAAAAATTGACCTCCTACCTCCTCTAATGAATATATGGAACTTTTTTCTCTACTATTATTAATGCTTACCAATTCTCACTTACTATTATGAGCAAAAATTGATCTTACCAAGTGATCCTCATCACATCCCTTAATTAACGTTTAACTTTTCTTATCCTCTATGAGATAACATCATGAACATGAATTGCATGTATATAGAAGATTATTTTGATGTTGAATTGTTTTTCTTGGTTTTTAATATTGTTGAGTCAACTAAGGGTTTATTTATTTTATTTTTTTATTCCACCATACTAATTAATTTCAGGCTGTTAAACCTTAGTTATCCATTCCTACCACATTTTTAAAGTCAACTAATCCTTTGGTGTCAAAGGGTTAATCACTTTTGATTTGGCCATGCTAACCGTAGGTTGTTAAACCACAGTTATCCCTTACTAACAAAATCAAAACTCCAACCAACATTATTAATATGCTCATTAATTATGATATTCTAATTAAACCCCTCCTCCACCCTCCGATCAAATGACTTTTATTCGATCCAACGGCTGCGGTGATCCTATCATTTTCAAACCGTCATCACATACAAAAATCTTCCCCGTCTGCATTCACATCAACACGTAGGCCCCAAATGACTTCACTTGGAAACCTTTTCAATTTGTAAACCAACCAGTAAAACAAAGACACAAACGAAAACGCCCCCATCTCACCAGTACCCGCACGGTCACCACCCAATGCGTAGCCTCCACGTGTCCAAGTAACACTGCGCGCAAAGCAAACTGGGTTCCGCCCTTTCCTTAGACTGTCGGCAAGTTCTCTCTGCTTAGCTGTCACTACAAACTATCTCACAGACACCAACACGTGGCCGCCTTCCCATTGGTCCGAAAATTTTCCAGTCATATTCCGCGCGTGTTCCTGAATCCTAATTATATTTGTTTTTATTTCCTATTTAAAACGGAACATTTGTTTAGAGTATAAAATACTAAAACCCCACAGCCTCATGATACACTCTGTTTGTGTCGGCAGAGAAACAGAGAAACACCCAAACGATTCCTATTAGATATTTTCCTTCATTTTCCCGAGAATAAGTCTCAAAGACTGAAAACGAAGACTCATTCTTGGGGAAATTTTTGGGTTTCCTGGGAGTGATAACAATGATGAAGAAAAGGTCAGATGGGTATGGCAAAATGAGTGAGAGGTCAACCATGACGACGTCGTCTACATCTAGAGAATTAGAAGAAACAGAGTGGGAGATGAGACCTGGTGGAATGCTGGTCCAGAAAAGAAGCGAGAACAAGGATGTTGTTTCGGTTCCGAATGTACGGCTTCGAGTCGCTTACGGCGCTCTCCGGCACGAGATCTCGGTGAATTCTCAGGCCACGTTCGGTAAGATGAGCTGGATCCATCTATCTTTGTTTATAATTCACCCATCAACATCATTGTTATTTTCTGTTTGGATGCTGAGAAATCAGAGGAAAGAAAATGATTAGTTAGTGCGTGAAATTAATTAGTGCTTTAGTTAATAATATTGGTAGGAACGAAAAGCAAGTTTAGAGACTTTTTTACGTGGGGTTGGTTGCATGCTTCTTGTAAGATCTACTCATTCCTATTCTCTTGCAAAGGAAACAAATCGGGACAAGTACAACCGCCACCACATGCTGAACCAAAGCAATAATTATTGCTATAATAACATTATTTGATTTCTTCCATTTTCTTTGTAACCAAACAACTTTTTTACCCTAATGTTAATGATGTTTATTTTCACTGTTTTGGAGGGAAACAATATAGTTAGTATTTGATAACTTTTCTTAATAGGGTGTTTTTTTTTGGGTGGCATAAAGTGAAAGAAATTTTAAAAGGAGGGAAGGAATAGAAAGGAAAAAGGATTTGATAACCCTTCTTAATAGGTTATTTTTTTGGTTAAAAAATTACTTTAGCGTGTCATAAAGGTAAAAAGAGATACAAAGAAAAGAAAAAAAAATAAAAAAAATGAAAGAGTTACTTTAATATTAAATGACCATACTACCCTCCGTTAGACTATGAAGCTGGTTACTTTATGGTAGTTTTGTCATGACATGGTGTCTCAACTAACAAGTGCTGTATTTTTTATCAGGATTTTTTTTTTAACTATTATCAGGATTAATTAACTATTATCAGGATTAATTGACCATATGAATACAAATATTTATTGTATTGTTGACCGGATTCAAATATTTAATTGAATTTATTGTGGTTTTTAAAAAAATTATAGTTGTTTATAGAATAAAAAAGTGTAAATGAGATTTGTTTTGGGGGGTTGACTAAACAGGGGAGGTGAAGAAGCTTCTGACGGCGGAGACAGGGTTACAGCCGGATGAACAGAGGGTGATTTTCCGAGGAAAAGAGAGAGAGAACGGGGAGTATTTAGACTTCTGCGGGGTCAAAGACCGTTCAAAAGTCATACTAATGGAGGACCCGTCGAGCATCGAGCGGAGAGTCATCGCGATGCGCAGGAACGCAAAGATCCAGAGCGCGAACCGTGCCATCTCGGACGTGTCCATGGAGGTTGATAAGCTGGCGGAGCAGGTAAGCTAAAATCTCTCTCTCATTTCCTTGTCGTAGTACTAGATTGATAGGGGGGTACGATGTTTCTTGATTGTTTTGGCTGTGTGGCTGTAGCGGGTGAATATCAGCCGTTGATTAAGATTGGGGTGCATGGGTAGTGACTCAGTGTCATGTTCGGACAGCTGGAGGGTGATGTGGGTCTGACCGCATAATTAGGCGTAGAATCTTGTCCGACAATTTGAAATTGAGTGGGGCCCGGATATTAACTGGAGCAGAGCAACTAGGTAGTGAAGGTTCCCAGGCCACTTTGTTGCATTGCTGGAGTACAATTATTAACGAGTTAAAAATTCACATGGTCCACGGACCACAATGTCTCCATATTCTCCATATCTCTCGTAAGAGTTCAGATGGTCCACCGTATGGTTGTTTTCGGCAAAAGGTTGGGTTGAATCGAGATTTTTGAATTTTGATATAATATAAAGTAAAAATAATATTATAAATTAAAAATAAAAAATTTTGTTTTTTAGTGAGTTTTTTATTTGAATAATAATAAAAAATATTTGATATAATATAAAAATTAAAAAAAAAAATTTAAAAAATTATTTATGGAATATAAAAGGTTGAAATGTTGATTTGATTTTTTTTTTTTTTCAGTTTTAAAAAACTAAAACACAACCCTACGTTTTGGATTCTTATAAGTTCAAGAAATGCTACATTACACTTATTGACGTAATAGTGAAAATCAGCATTAAATTTAATTGTAACTTTAATGTTAAAAACTACATTTTTATTATATTACTATTTTATCTTGCTAACTCGATAATGTTAATCAACTCTCTAATTGACTTTTGTTAAAAATAAAATAAAAAATTAAGGGTTAATTGGCATTGTTACATTAACAACGTGAAGTAGTAGTAAGATGAGCTTTAGTCTAAATACTATGAAAGACTACTTATTGTACATTATTTGTTGATAAAGTAATGTTATATACTATACCTTTATTTTAGTAAGTCAAATATCACAGTACTATCAATTTTTAGATTAATTCTTATTAAAAAAAAAAATAATTAAGAAATCAAAGCCGATGAGCACCATCATATAAACCCAATGGACTGAGAGTCTAGTATATAGCATTTCCCTGCCTTACATACCCTAGGGGTATCTCAAATGAGCAATGATTCTCAGCAGCCTGGGCTGAGATGAACAGTCATCTCAGCCCAGGCTATATGGGTTTTAAAAAAAATATATATATATATTTTTTTTAATAGTATAGGGCCCATCAAATCAGAAAAATTGGCCTGGACTATTGCATCAGCCCAGGCTGTCATTTATATTTACTCATCTCAAATGGGGTCGGATTTTTGTTCCTCCATTGAAACATTTTTGGAGGGGTTAGTCAGTTCATTATGAGGCAGTTGCATAAAGTTTGAAAGAATGGCATTAGTCATGATTTTACTTCAAATTATTGGTCAAGATTACTATGATAGTTTACTTGTGAGCAGTGTCTTTATGTGGCAGTTGGATCATTATTATGACGGAGTAAAAACTGTGGTTGAAAATTAATTTTAGTGCGCAGAAAAAGAAAGAGAGAGGGAGTGAGAAAAGCTTTCGATTACTGAAATTTGCTAGCCATCAAGTCCCATGCCAACCAGAATAGAAAAGACTTCCATTTTGATAGGTCGTAACGCAATGATTGCATTTGTTTATGGCACTCATCAAATTTGCGTTTTGCAGTAACCATAGGGATGGGAATAGCGTCAGGAATCGAGATCGCTGTAATAGTTTTTAGTATGGGCTGTTGATCACCAGAACACACAGACAGTTCATAGGAGAGAGTAGGATTTGCTTGCGAGGTATGGGTGTATATAGCATGAGGGAACGAGTTCCCTCAGTATTGCACGGGTGTAATAGCTTTCCAAACACGACAACACGTAGAAGAGAAAGGAAGGGGGGTGGCTTGGTTGCTCGACTACCCCTAAAAGTTAGGTTAGCCATAGAGAGTTTGATTGAGTAGAGCTGGGCGCGAGCGTCCGTTTTAGGTGAAAAAAAATAAAATAAATCACTTTTTTTTACTAAAAAACAGCTTTAAACTTATCAAATTCTCATTTTATTTTTTTCTAAGGTTATGAAATGGGGATGAAATAAGCCTGAACCTGTTTTTTGTTAAAAAAAATATTCTTTCTTATATCAAAAAAAGGTGATTTTTTTAATTTTTAATTTTTTTTTTCAACTAAAACGGACGCTAGGCGTCCGCACAGGCGGACGCCTAGCACGACTCGAGTTTGATTACCAGACGAAAAAATGCCTAAATTAGAGCTATTGTATCTGTACAATATTTCAATAATCTGAATCCTAGCAATTAATGTCGTTTACTAAAACAAACGCATATCACTGTGAGATTTCGTCATGTACACTTTTGGAATTGGAATAGATATTCCCCTAATAAATGCTGTTAGGGCATGTTGTACTTCGATTGGGATCTATAGCATTTTGGGTAGTACATTTGAGAGGTTCTATATAGGACCCACTTGTTTGATTAAGTGGCGGGACATCATAAAATTTATTTGGGTACGTGGCTTTCATATGAACTCTTAAATTATTCAAATTGTTAGTAATTGAGACATTAAATTACTTAATTACAGGTTAACAAAAGATAGAGGTGAACCTACAACACTCACATTAGCTCAACAAAATAACTAAAAAGCTATTTTGACTAGCTTTGTAGTTATAGCAAAAAAACGTTTTACATTCGGCTCAACAAAATAACTTGTAGCATTGTAGCTTAACAAATCCTTAGTTATATTAATAAATAAATAAATAAACAATAATGTTCTCTCTCTCCCTTGGAAATAGAAAAAATAAATAAAGAAATAATATTTTAGATGGAAAACTAAAAGTAGATAGCTAAAATGATAAGCCGAATGTAGATACTTTGAAAAAGTTGGTAGCTAATTTTTTTTTCTTTTAAAGAAAGAAAAAAAAAAAAAGTGATCATTTAGCTAAATATTTGTTGAGCTGGATGTAAGTTCTAGGGCTGGTTTTGAAGGTGTTAGGTATATATATTTTTCTTTTGGCTTGGTTGGAAATACTCATAACTTCACAGTTCCTTACTGAATCTTTACTTCTTCTCTTTTTTTTTTTTTTTAAATGTTTTTTAGCCAGGCCTATTAATGTTGTAAATGATTGTATGAAATGCGTCGTATGGTGAATTACTATATGTTTTCTCTCATTAAAATGAAACTCATTTGGGAACCATATGAAAATTATTATTTCCCTCTTCAATAGGTCTCTGCCATGGAAAAGTCTATCTCAAATGGGGTTAAGGTACCAGAAGTTCAGATCACTACATTGATTGAGATGCTCATGAGACTGGCAATCAGGCTAGATAGCATTTCTGCAGAAGGAGATGCTCATACTCAGAAGAATTTGCAGGTAATTGCCTTAACATATTTCTTTTTCCTTCTCTTATTCCTGTCTATATATAATTACTTCCACGATAGTAGTGATCATATTTTTTGTCCTCGATTACTCAAGTCTGTACAAAAATTACTTCATTTTTTCCACGTCTGGTGATTTTATCTCTTCTCCTTCAGTTATGAAAATTTCATCAAACACTGTTCAAGGAAAAAAAGAAAATTTTTTTTTTTTTTTTGTTGGTGGGCTGGGGGAGACTGAATGCGAGAAATCTTTATGAGGCTTACTAGCAACCTCAAAAATAAATATCGTCACGGTCTTTGGACGGACACTTCAATGCTTAAGTTAGCATGATTTGTTTGGAGTGAGATAAAGAGTAATGAGCTAGGATTTTTAAGAGATCAAGCATCCTTTTACATGATGTATTGAATATCTTTTATAGGGTTTTTTGTAAATGATTGATCCGTAAGATTCTGCATATCTTGAGAGATATCATATCAGTATAATATCATATCTTTGATATCTTGGAATTTGATTCCCTTATTAAATGAGATTCTGGTAGATATAGCTGTTATTTGTTGAAATGCTTATTTTACAAAGATTTGCTTTAGTCAGTTTATGATGGTATTTATTCCTTGACAAATTCAAACAACAAATTGCTAAAAATTTGGATCGAGAAATACTTGTTGTTTGACTTACAACTATGTTAGGTGATTTGAATGAGATTGATTTTGCAGGGGAAGAGAGTGCAGAAATGTGTTGAAAAACTTGATGTGCTGAAGATATCAAATGCAAGAGTAAAGCCTGTTGTTGTGACAACCAAGTGGGAGACCTTTGATCCTCCACCCACGACAGCCCAATGGGAATTTTTTGAATGATGCTCATGCCCCCTACCACCCCCCCCGCCCCCCCCCCCCTCCCCCTCTTTTATTTTTCTTTCTTGGTTAATTCATTCGAGTGTAGTTACCCTCGAGAGGAGGAATATAAGCGTGCTACTTGCCACGCTACTTGTACTTATACCCCCCCTTCCTCCATCAACTCTGCCAATAAGCAATATTGATTGTGATAAATACATAATTGAAATTTTGTTGAAACAAGTGCTTTTGTTTTTTTTAATTCTTTTTGTTGGAGATATGATGCGGAACCAGACGAGAATTTATTGGGTCATTTATCTTTAATTTTAATTTTAAGAGTCTGGTGTTGTTATTTTGTATTTTAATAAATGGGTTTTTCCCAAAGTTAATTAGGGTTAGGATTTAGTTAAATTAGTTTTAATTGGTCCGACCCAAAGTCAAATAAGGGTGACGGTTTTTGTTAGTGAAACTATTTAAGTGTGTTTTTTTTATCATTAATGGAGACGGAGTTGATGAATAAACATATTTTGTTTTGAGGTACGAGTCTTATTTCTTTTGGTGGTATAACTCTATCGAGTTCTCCTTCTCTTTGGACTATGCGACTTAGGGTCTGTTTGGAATTGCGTTGAAAAATAGAGCTTTTAAAGTCAAAAAGAACTTTTTGGCAAAAGCTTTCATTTTTTAGTTTTTTTTCAAAAATGCGTTTGAACTATTTTTAGAATAAAAAGTTAAATAAGCACTTTTGAAATTTTTTACCAAACAAGTCAGCTTTTTGTTTGGCACAACTTTTTAGATACTAAAAGCACTTTTTAAGCTCTCTAACGCAATCCCAAACAAGCCCTTAGTCCCCTTTCTTCCTATGTTCTTCTTCCAAATTCGATTGTCCTGCATCAATTTGGTATCAAAGGCAAGACACAATTTACTCTCTTCTTTCTTTTGTTCGACCACGATGAGTACTAGGAGCTATCTTTAGTATGGAACAAGTTGGTTATCACAAGCCTAACGTGATGAACTAGACGAGGACAATTACCATAGCATCACCTCTTTGTCAGAAATCCACCCATCTCAAGTTAAGAAACCATTACCATCGCCATGCAGCAACACCCAGCCCAAAAATCCCAACTTCTAACACACATCTCATTGTTGTGTTACGATCCTAATGTTCACATGAGTTGACTCTAACTTTAACTATGTGTATATAAGTTCTTAGACATTCTTCTTTTATAAGCCGATTTCACACCAAAAATCGCAACCACCACAACACCCAATTGCCCATCCATACCCGACCTCCACAACACACCAATTGCCATTGTTAAGAAAACAAAACCAAATGAGCCATTGTCTTGCTCAACTGCACAGCACAAGAAAGAAGCTTCAACAGTTAGTAGCACACCTCTTGCAGTTTGTCGCTCTTCTTCTTTGTTAGTAGCACGCTTCTAGGCCTTTGGTGGGCGGGGTTAGGGCTGCTTTACTTGCAATCAAACATGTTATGAGAGAGTCTCAACAATATCATTTTTTAGGGTGATCATTAGCAAGTTATAGTATCTACTTTTCTATACCATAATCAATAGCTAGAGTGGCAATTAGAACCATTTTGTATCCGAAGCTCATAAGCTTATGCACACCATCCCTATTTGGGAGTCTTGTAAAGTTCATCGCAATGTCAATTGGCTTGCATATAATCTCATTAGATGGGCTGCCTCTACTGATCAAAGTAGAACCATTTCTATTTTTGCTATGTCTCTCAAAAGAGTAATTCTACTTTTTTACATTAATTTATCACACTCATTTTACATCGATTGATGTGATGTGTTTTAAGTAAATTTTAATGCGAAAAAGGAGGAAGATGAAATATTGGGGCCAATAAGATTAAAAAAAGATAATTTTACTTTTTGAGCTCTTTGCATTTCGAGAGGACGCCAGCCAAGAGTTATATTTAACATTGGCTAAAGAGTTTGCTAAATTGTGTTTTTTTGTTAAATTTTAGAGAAAAACCAAATATAGAATGCTCTTAGATTGTGGTTTCTTTACTCTATTATCTGATTTTTGTTCTTCTTTTTTTGACAATATTTGAATGTAAGACTTACCTGAAGTCGACCTCATCCTTATTTTAGAAGTTAAAGGCAATTAATCATTCGATATTCCTTCTTTTCTTTTCTTTTTTTGGGTACAGCTTCAAAAATTGATCTCATAGTTTAATGAATTTATTTGATTATTCTATTAGGATCATTGATCAAGGTTTTTTTTTTTTTTTCTTTTTTTTGAATGGGTTTATTGATCAAGTTAATGCTTAATACGCTATCTACTAGTTGGCCACTTTGTAGCATTTCATTTGACTCAAGACCAGAAAGCTCTTTTTTCACACAAACACAATCTAATGCTCTCAAAGCAACCTTCACTAGTCCGCCCATCCTTTCTACATTCTTTGACACCAGTCTTACCTCACAACCCCAGAAACCCAACTTGCCCAGAAAACCCAGTACCATATCTTCTCAAGAAATGCATTGCTCTCTTGCAGTTATATGCCTCCTCCAGATTGAAACTGAAGCAAATCCATGCCTTCTCAATCAGACATGGTGTCCCAGTGTCCAACCCAGACATGGGCAAGCACCTCATCTTCACCATTGTGTCCCTCTCAGCTCCCATGTCTTATGCCCAGCACATGTTTTCACAAATCCAGGATCCCAAAATTTTCACATGGAATACCATGATTAGAGGCTATGCTGGGAGTGAGAATCCAAGGCCAGCTGTTGAACTGTATCACCAAATGCATGTGTCCTCCATAGAACCTGACACGCACACATACCCGTTTCTTCTAAAAGCTGTAGCTAAGTTGAGTGCAGTTAGAGAGGGGGAAAAGATACATGCTATTGCTATAAGAAATGGGTTTGAGTCATTGGTTTTTGTTCAGAACTCATTGGTTCATATGTATGCTGCTTGTGGGCATGCTGAGAATGCGCTCAGGATGTTTGAGTTAATGCCTGAAAAAGATCTTGTTGCTTGGAATTCTGTGATTAATGGGTTTGCTCTTAATGGGATGCCCAATGAGGCTCTGACCCTTTTCAGGGAAATGGGTTCGGAGGATGTTCAGCCAGATGGGTTCACTATGGTAAGTTTGTTGTCTGCTTGTGCTGAGCTTGGAGCTTTGGCATTGGGTAGGAGGGCCCATGTTTATATGTTGAAGGTTGGTTTGAATACGAACGTGCACGCTAATAATGCCCTTTTGGACCTCTATGCAAAGTGTGGGAGCATTAGAGAGTCACAAAAGTTATTTCATGAGATGGAGGAAAGGAACGTGGTTTCTTGGACTTCTTTGATAGTCGGGTTGGCTGTTAATGGGTTCGGCAAGGAAGCACTTGAGCTTTTCAAGGAATTGGAAAGAGAGGGTTTGGTGCCAAGTGAGATTACTTTTGTTGGGGTGCTGTATGCTTGTAGTCATTGTGGAATGGTGGATGAGGGGTTTAGTTATTTTAAGAGGATGAAAGAGGAATATGGCATTGTGCCTAGGATAGAACACTACGGCTGCATGGTTGATTTGTTGGGTAGGTCAGGCAAGGTGAAAGAAGCATATGAATATATTCAAAACATGCCATTGCAGCCCAATGCCATTGTTTGGAGGACCTTGTTGGGAGCATGCACAATTCATGGAAATTTGGCTCTTGGGGAGGTTGCAAGAGCCTGGCTACGACAATTAGAGCCCGGAAATAGTGGGGATTACGTGCTCCTCTCAAACCTTTATGCAGCAGAGCGTCAGTGGTCAGATGTGCAAAAGGAGAGGAATACAATGCTTACAGAAGGTGTGAGGAAAACTCCTGGGTATAGCCTTGTTGAGTTAGGGAATAAGGTTTATGAATTTACCATGGGTGATAGGTCTCAGCCTCAAAGTGAGGATATATATGCGATGCTAGTAGAGATCACAAAGTTGTTGAAATTGGAAGGTTATGTGCCTCATACAGCAAATGTGCTTGCAGACATAGAGGAGGAGGAAAAGGAGAATGCTTTGTCTTATCACAGTGAGAAAATTGCAATTGCTTTTATGCTCATTAATACAGCACCAGGGACCCCAATTAGGGTGGTGAAGAATTTGAGAGTGTGCGCTGATTGTCATTTCGCGATTAAACTCATATCAAAGATTTTTAAGCGAGAGATTGTCATGAGGGATCGTAGTCGGTTTCACCATTTCAGAGATGGTTATTGTTCTTGCAGAGACTACTGGTAACTTTTGGGATAATTGGTAACTCTTTGGTTAATAAATTCATTTGATAGAGTTATGCATTCATATAAAAGAGATCTGTATACTGCCAATGTTACTCACTTGTTACCCTCTCCTAATCAATCTATGCTGACCTAGGAGCCTATTGCAATTTTGGATGATAATTGATTCCTACTTGCCATGCTTGTTGGTACTCAACATTGCTACATTGGAACGAAGCTATCAAATCCATGTTTTGAAAGTTAATTTACATCTGAACTTACTCTAATAAAAGTTCACAAACTGATGTTGTCTTTTTTGTCATTCACTTGTCCTGGGTTTTGGACATGACTACCTCATGTTGGACACATCAGGTCAAAAGAAATTACTTGGTAGACAGACTAGGTTTAACTGTTGGTTCTTTTGGGAAAATCCCGTGTAGGTGGTTGCGGTGGTTTTAGTAGGGACACACAAGCCCAATCTGAGTTGCTGGCAGAGATCATGGTTTGCACTAGCACTACAAGTGGTATAAGGATCCTCTCCATTTCAAAGGAAATGAAGAGGATCCTTTTCCCTACAAGTGGGTATTGATTGTTTAATCTTGGCTGTCAGATCACACTTATAAATAACTATTATTTAGTTATGATTGTTAGATTGCACTTATAACCATTGGATCTTAATTTTAAGCATCGTATGATCAAGATTAAACTACTAGATCATATAATCACAATCATCCAAAATTTAATAGTTATGATCCGATTGTTTCTCGCCCTCTTGCATCATCAAGGCGCCACTAAAATACCTCTAGCGGAATCCAAGCATTACTTAAACAGTAGTTTGAGGATCTCAAACTACTAATTTTATTAATGTTCCCATAAACTATAAAAAAATGTTAATGTCCCCTCAAGGTTAGCAAAAAGACATAAATGCTTCTAAAATTTTTTCAATAAAACAAAAATATCTTTATAAAGTTGAAAAAAAAAACTAAACTAAAAAAAAAAATTTAATTAATTAATTTTTTTTTAAAAAAAGTTAATTAAAAAATCAAGGAGTGGAGTAAGTAGTAACTTTAGGGGGACATTTTTTCTATACATACAAAAAAAAAAAAAACGAAAAAAAAAAAATCGAGGGAGTCACTCCCTTGGTTTCTTTTTTTATTTATTTTTTAGATTTTTTTCTAAAAAATTTATGAAAGATTTTTTTGTTATTGGGAGACATTGACACAATTGATAATTTGGGAGGATAGGGCAATGAAGTGATAGTTTGAGGAGATCAAGATCCTCTCCAATTTATCTGAAATAAAAATTATCTAAATTCAATTTGAGTGAGCTATGTGTACTTTTTCTTAATAAATACTTTCATTTTCTTCACCTTTTTTAAAAGGCTCATTGACTCTTTAGATGGCTAAAATGGTACTAGGCTCTATTGGAACAGTGTATTGGCTCTTTTGGGCTAAACAACAAAAAAGATGGAAAAGAGAATAGTACAATAAATGGGCTTGGGCTCATGATGCGGGTTTAGCAAAATTGTTTCAAGACCTAAGTTTCGGCCTTTTAACATGACTTTACTTTAGTTTCTAATTTTGACAACTAAAAATGTAAGTTTGTTTGTAAAAATTTTTGTGGTACTTCTTTGTTTGAAAAATATTTTGATTTGATACAAAGGTGAAAATAATTTTAATTTTTTATAAACCTTTTGTGTTGTTTTTATAATGGTTTTGACTTCTTTATATATATATATATATATGTATATATATATATATATATATATAATTAGAAAGCAAAAAGTGTTGCAAAACATACTCTTTAAATTTTAATTATTAGACAAATAGATTTTTGGTCATCTTCTCTAACTAATTTAAGGGTTAAATACTTTTTCAGTTCTTGGGTTTTAAGGACTTTATTTTCACACTTTGGCTTCATTTTGTATCATAGGTGATACTTAGTTTATGGAAAAAGATGAAAATTGTACTTCTAGCTATATTTAGTCAAAAATTTTAACGGTCATCTACCTGTTTGAATCAAAATCTGCTACGTGCCATCAAAGTTTTTAAAAAAATTTAAAAATAAAGTAAATTAAAGTATTAAAAAATTAAAAAAATTAAACTTAAATAAAAAATAAAAAAGGGTGGCTCGAGTCACCCCTTCCCAATTTTTTTTTTTTTTTTTTTTTATAAGTTTTAGTTTGTTTAATTTTTTAAAAATATTTTTTTATTTACTTCATTTTTAAATTTAAAGGTTTTACTTCTTATTAGATGTTATAAAAATTGGATTTTACACCACATCCTGATCAAGGTACTTTTTGTTGATAAGATATATGTGGTGTTTTTAACTGCCATGTTAACTTCTTATTAGATGTTGTAAAAGATAGGATTTACCCACATCCTAACCGAATGTATTATCATTTAGATGAAGTATTACTTTCAACATTTTTTTTTATTTGGGAATTTATGTTTGGATCATTCATACTTTTTTTACACCAAACTCTTTATTTTATTTTTTATTTTTTTATTTATTTTTTGTGGTCAACCCAACTCCAAAATAAAAAAGGAAAAAAGGAAAAAAAAAAAAAAAAAAGGCCATAAAAAAAACCCCATCCGAACCACCTTCAAGTATATGCGAGCCACCCCCACCAACATTTGGTTTTGGGGTGGCTCATCCTTTACCTTTTTTTTTCCTTTCAATTTTAGGTTTTTGTTTTTCATTTTTTTAATTTCAATTTTAGTTTTATTTTTATCAATTATATTCAATTTAATTCACATTCCCAAACATATTTTCTCAATTGTTTTCTATTCTCTAAACCGTCTAAACATAAATTCACAAATTTTAAAACAATACAAAAAAATAAAAAATAAAAACCCCACACCCAAACGAATGTATTACAATAAATTACATTTTTATTTTACAATTATTTTATAATACTAACATAATAATTTTAATCAATTTTTGAACATATATATTAAAAAATGCTAGGCCACATTCTTTGCTGTTTAGCTCACAGCATTCTCATTATTTGTAACACATTTAAGTTTACTTGTTTGTTTTTGTTTATTTTTTTTTTAAAGAAAAAAAAAATTAAAAACATAACAACAAAGAGAATATAAGGAGATAAACAGCCAAGAATGCTGAATAACATTTTTCTCTCTCTCTATCTATATATTTTTTAAACAAAGACTAATTTAGTAGTTAATTGAGAGTATTAAGTTAACATTTTTAAATAGTTATTTATTAGGAAAAAAAGAAAAAGATAGTTATTTGATAAAAATGAGGTTCTCTTTACTCATTACTAAATTGTTTTTATCCTATTTTTCTTCCCCGCCAAGGGCGAAAATTAGGCGCGCGTGAGTTGAGAGGTTTTGGCGGGTCACAAAAATTCAAAATGAATGTGCCTCTTCCTCTTCGTCTTTTTTGCCTTAATATTTTCAATTTCTCATTCTAAGACTTTGCCTCTTATTCATCTTCTTCTCCTTCCTCGACTCTCTCGCTCTCTCTCATATCGGAATCACAGTAGCAAAAATGGGGGATCCATGCCACCTGGAGAGGATGGGCAGAGAACTCAAGTGCCCCATTTGGTATATGCCATCTCTCACTCCCTCTCAATCCCCATAGCCTCTTTTTTTTTTTCTTTTTCCTGAAAGTTTGAAGGTTAATCTGATAATCTCATTGGGATCGGACAAAATTGACATTCTAAGACTTTTTTTTTAAAAAAAAGAAAATTCAATTTTATGTTAAAGATTTTCTCAGCAGCCAAACAAAGCCTTAGTTGTTGATTGATGTCTTTACAACTGGTATTGATTCCATATTCTAATCTTTGACTGTTTAAAACCAAATCTAATCTGAAACAACACATCTCGAAGTTTCTCATGCGATTCGTTAGTATGATTCATATGTATTACTTCGGATTTTGCTCGAAATTTCAAATATTAGGGTTTGGGAATACCTCATTTTGGGGGGTCAATGGGTTGAATTATCTTATTATTTTGATTTCGCAGCCTGAGTCTACTCAACTCCGCGGCTTCACTTACGTGCAATCATGTATTTTGCAAGTGAGCTCCTTTGCTAGTACACTTCGTATCTCACTTGTGTCAGTGTCTGGCAATTAGAATTTGGAAAACTGAAAAATTACTTTTCTGCTTGTTTCCAGCTCTTGTATTTTGCAATCGATGAAATCGGGCTCCACTTGTCCAGTTTGTAAAGTGCCATATCGGCGTAGAGGTATGTGGCAATGGATCTGTTTGTATGAAGTAATGTTAACTTTTAGGGAGCTTGTTGAATTTGTGGCTGCAACGTTAATTGTTTTTACACATCCAAACTATGTTTTTGTTCTTCCTGCTGCTGTTATTATCGTCACTAATATCATGATATCTTTAAAGGAAGGCTCATACACCAATGAATCTTTCAACTCGAATTACTGTCGTGTAATTAATTTCCTGAAAATTAACCCCCTTGCGATAGATTTAAGTTAACTTAGTCTATTTAAAGATGCCCTTTCTTGCCCACTCTTCACTGGGAAGTAGTGTGCAGTGACTCGGTAGAAACAAGACTTGTAAATGATGTATCCTATATCTTATTCCTTTTCTTAGGGACTGAGAAAATGGTGTGGTAGGAGTTTCATGGCATTGTGAGCTTTACTGTTATCTTCATGGGATAAGGAATTGTATCATTGTTTGCAGGAGCAGAAGATAACTCGTTTAGGTCTAGCAATGACATTACTGCATTCTTCTCAATTTGATCAGTATATGACACTTACTTCAAAAGAGAATCCTTTTGAAACCAAAAAGCAATCCTCTTCTTCAATGTTTCATGAGATAATATTTTTTGTCTTTCTAGATTATTCTCGTCATTAAGTGCGTCCACTCTGTCTTCCAATTTTAAACAAAATATGTTGTTGACTAAGGTTTTATAGTTTAACTTTTATCCCACTTTGGTACCAACTTTAGAAATTGATGAAGGCTCGTAAAAAAAATGATTGACCATGTAATGACTTGGATATGTTTTGACTTAGGTTGCAAATTTTATAGGTCCTGAGGTTGATATTTCTAATGCCATTTTATGATAGATTATTGTACTGAGTTGAGAATTGGGGTATTCTGGTTTCTGAGTGTCCAATTCTTACTTTGGATAAAGACATTAAAATTCTCAAGCACAAATCTGAAATTTAGCCTATAAATTTTTATTAAACCTTCAAAGGTGACATACCCCAACTACACACAACATTAAACCACATCAGATTAGTCTGAAGCGGATGTCTAGGACAAGGTCCATTATTGAGGTGTATTTGATGAGTCATATGGAGAACCGAACCATTGGAATCTACATGATTCAAATTATGCTCAGAGGAGAGATGGAGTCTTGACAACAAATGTCCTTGTTTGATTTTCCTAAAATTTGTGAAGATTTTCCCTTTTTTTTTTGTTCCTTCTTCTTGAGATAGAATGCTAAGTTTGTTTCTAAATGAATGCTGAAAATGTAGACATATAAACAGTATAACAACCGTTGTATGTTAGGCTTATAAAAAAAAAAAAACGTTGTATGTTAGGTTAATTTGCTGTAGCTTGTGTAGATCTCCATTATTCTTACCCATCAAATGATCTCCTTTTTCTTTTCTTTTTTTCATGTACATGTAAACTGCATTTGTTTTTCCTTCTCTATCCCCTCCAGATTTATTTACCTGTTTATACTGCCATTTACAGCTTCTGAGTGAAAAATGACTGATTGCAACTTCTAATATCCTCCCACTTTAGGAAATCACATAACATAACTTGTTCCAGCTATCGTTGAAGAAGTTTGATATCTTAGTGAAAGAAAATTGAGAAATATAGGGTTATGTTTAGTAAGTGTTTTGAAAAGTCTTTTTAAAACACATTTTCAGAAAATAGTTACCAAATGAAATATTTTCTAAAAACAAAATACAACAGGTTTTTTTAGAAAAATTTCTCACACCTTATGATAGGAATATTTTGAGAAAACGTGCTTATTATTTCATGTGGAGACTGATTGACAAATTTTTTTTTTAAAAAAATAGAGAGGTGGTCGTGCAACCACCTCTTCATTTTATTTAAATCTTTATTTATTTATTTATTTTATTTTATTTTATTTTTTAATTTTTTTTTTAAGTAAGAAGTCAGCCTCCATGTTTGAAAAAATAGGAAAAAATACTCCCTTTAAGTATGCCTTGTTATGAAATTGATCATTCGTACACTTGCCGTTAGGGTTTTTAACGAAAATTGTGACACATAGGCGTAAGATGATATCGGAACTACTAAAATAACTCTATGTGTACCAAAGTGTCACCTCAACTTGATACCTAGCAAAAAAAAAATAAAAAAGACTGGAAATGTAAAAAAAAAGAACGCACGAGGTTGGTGGAGGTTGGCCACCCATCACTCCACACCATTGGCAGCGTGTGTGGGTGGGTTGCCCTACCCAACCACCTTTGTGGATGGGTAGGTTGGTACTTTCTCTTTGCTTTAGTTGATTAAGCTCTTCCTCACCCACCCACGCCCGCTGGCAGGGTTCATGGGTAAGTCATGACCCAAGCCCTTCGCCTGTTGGTGGAGGTGGTGGGGGGGCCCCCCCACCACCCCTTTTATTGGTGGGTGGGTTAATCTGTGCACACCCCTTCCGCCAGTGAGCGTGGACGGGTTGCCCCACCCACCCATGCCTATTAGCAACATGCGTGGGTAGGTTGCGACTCACGTCCTATGCCAGTAGGCAAAGTAGGTTGTTGGGCAGCTTACCTATGTTGATGGGTGAGGTGATCCACTCATCCATAGAGGTCCACCCACATCCATCGGCAGAGGGCGTGAGTTGCAACCTACTCATGCCTCCTCAGCCAGAGAGGGCATGGATAGGTGGGTAGGTTAACGCAAGCAACTCCTTTGTGAGGTGATGGGGCCACCCCTTGTTGGTGGGAGAGAGGTCCTCCCTGTTCTTTTTTTTTTGTCACATGTCAAGTTGAAGTGGCACATTTCTTCACGTGGAGCTACTTATTGGGTTTGATGTTGTCTTATGCTTACATATCATAATTTTCGTAAAAACCCTAACAATAGATGTATGAAGAGAGCGATTTGATAACAAAGTATACCTTAAGGAGTGATTTGATGAATTTTAAACCTTGGAGATTGATTTGATAAAAGGTGAAACCTCAACAACCTTTACAACATTTTTCCCCAAAAAAATAAGCACGTGTTTTTTTAAAATAAACATGTTTAATATTTGTTTCTTTAAAAACACTAAACATTAATGAGTGTGTTTAACACTAAGATTTTGTAAACAAAAGTGTGATTTTAAACAAAATCGTAAAAAATGTATTTGGGAGTGTTTTTTTTTAAAATTGCAATAAAAAAAGTTAAAAAATTTGTGTTTTCAAATCATAGACAAAGTGGTGCATTTTTAAAAATACACAATTTTAAAGACTAAACTGTGATTTTAAAGACTAAATTGCGATTTCATGAAACGCTTAACTGCATTTTTAAAAATCACGTTTCAAATTGCACATTTTAAAATCGCTATTTTTAAATCTCACATTATGAAATCGCAAACCCAAACATACCCAAAAAAATTTACCAAATAATTTTATTCGGTGGATCCCATAGACAACACTTTTCAAATGTGAACTCCACTCAAATCAAAACACAAAAAAAGCTATTCAAAACATTTAGCAAATATAGACCCAGTTCTTTAAGTTAGATGGCTTTTTCACCAGCTTCACCCCTGCTGGATTTTCCTGTGGTTATGTTTAGTGCTTATGGATGATTTTTGCTGCAGAGGTTCGCCCCGCTCCTCACATGGATAACTTGGTGAGCGTTTACAAAAGCATGGAAGTTGCTTCAGGAATCAATATATTTGTCACTCAGAATGCACCCTCAACTAAATTTTCAGGTGATATTTCAGTAAACACATGTGACACACAATAATGCAAAATGTTTGTGGGAATCACCCTGCTGGTAGTAGAAAGAAAAAATAATAGTCAATTCGACTTTATACACAATGATATCATCGAGTTGCACATGCATTAAATTTTACATGCAGATGAGGGTATCACCAGAACTAACATCTGTATGTCTACTATCTTTCTGAAATATGTTTCTTAATTAGAGCCATTTTCCATGCTTTCTTTTAGCATATCTTGTACTTAATACTCATTGTTTAGTCATTATTGTGAATCAAGGACAGCTTGATATATATTGAAGCCTAAGGTGACAAGTTTAAGTGAGACACTTTTCTTATATTTAAATATTAGTTAAATAATATTTATTTTAATATTAATATAATATTTTTACTTAAAGGACCTAAATGGTGAATTGTTGGAAAATCATGAAACTGGAGAAGAGGAGAAGAATTGAATTTTTGAATAAGACTTGAAGGGAAAAATAAAGAGAAAAATAGAAATTTATAAAGAGTAATTTGTAATCGAATATACGCGAAAAAGAAAGCTGGACGTTGAAGACTTTTTGAGTGTTTAATTCTATCTGTTGCACCATACAAACAATGGAAATTTATGCACTTTAAAGACCTTCTATATTCTTCCAAGCATTTAATTCAAATTGAAGTTGGAGAAAAAGTTATGCATGTTGAAGACTTTCATGAAAGTGAAAATGGGACTTTAAAAAAAATGAACAAGTGAGACTTTCCAAGAATTTATTGACATTAAGACTTTCATGAATGTGAATAATGGGACTTTAAAAAAAAGTAAACAAGTGGGACTTTTCAAGAATTTATTGACGTTGAGACTTTTCATGAATGTAAATAATGAGACTTTCAATTAGTAATTATTTATGAACCATAATTGGGAGCCTTAATTAGAGACTATTTACTAACTTTTTGCTATATTAGAGCCTTACATTTATTATTTTTGAAAGAAACTTCATTGTATAATTATTGATAGGGGCCCTTAGGCGACCACCTAAGATGCTTAAGGCTTGAGCCGGCCCTGTTGTGAACTATGAAGACTGTAATAGTGTTGTGCCACACCACTTGGACCAAATGGCATGTCCTCTTGTAGATAAAGGGCGGGGGGGTCAAGTTACTGATTCAATCCCTTAGGGGGTACTGTTGGAGTTCTATTTACCTATAAAAATACTCTTGCAAAATGAAGGCATTTAATGCAAGAGAAGCTTAGTTTTGAGTTTTATTAGCAAAAAAGGAGGAAAATGAGATGTATGCACACATTTATAGTATCCCAAACACCAGTTTATTGTCTTGTATATCAGATATACTCATTCTGCTATCTGTCAACCCCATCGTTCGTAGTCCTATATCTATTAACTCAAATCTTTATAGCTGCAATTAATGCATCCATTTTTCGTTCAAGTGGAGCTAGCCATTTTATTTACTTAGGGTATTACCCTCAAATTCAATTTATAATAGTTGTGCTTTTTATCACACCATTGTCTTGTGTTGCAGATAAAGAAAAGCAAGCTGAAGGTGAAGGTAACCATGGCAAACAAGATAGCGGTGGAAACTGTAAGGATAGAGCAGAGAAACAAAATACCTTGAAAGGAAAAGGATCAAGAAAAACATCTAAATCAAACATGAAAAATACTAGTTCTAACTTTGTGAAACCTTCATTTCCAACCAAGAAAAGGGTTCAGGTGCCACAGTGTCCATTTTCAGAAACCCCTACAAGGCTTGCAATATTAGAAGGTGAATTGAATGAAATTGCTAGGGAAGAACCCAAAAGAAGTTCAACCATTTTAAAGGATAAGCCTGTTCTAAATGACAAGGGAGAACCAGTGCTTTCACCTTTCTTTTGGTTGAGAGACGAGGAGGACGTAGAAAAGTCAAGTCAGCATACTGATGAGGATCAATTTTTGGATATGACACCACTAAATGCTCCTGCCTTCAGTGATATGAAAGACTCAGATGATGAATACCCTTCTAGTTCGACTCCAACTGTGAGTGCATAGTCAGTTTCTTACAAGCTTGAGAGATTATTGTGAAATCATCAATAATGTCGTTTAAATCACTTGCAGTTAATTATCAGTACTTATTATGTGTAGAATAAAATTTCAATAGACTGGTTCGGGATTTGTAGAAAACTCTTTTAGGTAAGTTGACTAACTTGACAAGTTGCTCCATTGCACCCATTTGAAATTTGCAAGAGTCACCTAAGAAAGAGTTCTTCAACTTTACAAACTTACACTAGCTTTCCTACCTCCAAAAACTAGTGAAGCTATTCTAGTTTGGCATTCCTGTCCTGGATTGTACTAGCTTTAGACTAAAACAGGTTGACTTGATCAAGTTATGTGTAGTGTATGAAGAGGTACTTCATCATATTGTCTTTGATTGTTTTTTTTGCCATAATTTTGTTTTCTTATGTTTTGCTAATATCATGTAGGGATTACATGGCAAGTGCTCAAGTGTTGCAGATTTTTTTGATAGCGAGATGTTTGAATGGACACAAAGACCTTGCTCTCCCGAACTTTGTTCAAGTCCCTTTAAGATGCAGGTATTGATATCATCATTTGGAGCATTTCACCTCCCGAACAAATGTATACATTTGTTCTCTTTCTTGATTTCTGATCTTGCTCGAGTCATTTGGCTTTTACTAAAATTGGAAATGAAAGGCAGGTTGCAAATGTGGAAGAAATCAATGAAATTCAAGAGAAGGAATTAGAAGCAGCCTTGCAGGATGTGACAACAAATGAAGAACCAATCACCAAAAATGAAAAATGCATGAATTCTAAACAAGGAAGTGGTACTGCAGATGTGGTCCTGTCCAGTGTGTCCTCTCCCAGAACTGAAGGTTCCAATGATCAAATTGGAAGTAATAAATCTAACAAGAGTGGTAAGATTAGGAAGGCAAGTGAAAGAGCCAAAAAGAAGTGTCCTAAATGGCATACAGATTCAGAATTTGGAATTTATGTTGATTTGAATAAAGCATCAGAAAACTTTATCCAAGAGCAAACTCTCGACAATAATTACAGTTTGGATAAGACTAGCAAACGGAGTAAGAAGTCTCATATTGGTACAAGTGCAACTAAGCCAACACCTAAAAATATTCATGATGTCTCTGTGGGAACAGAAACTTTGAATCATGGCGGCAAAAGTGCAGAAATTGAGACACCTCTTTCATTAGGTAAGAAAGAAGGCAACAATGAAGTATTTACCTTGAAGAAAGCTGGAAAAAGGCATAAGAAGATTGGTTGCTCAGTAAGGTCAGGGAAACGAAAACTGGATTCTCTGAAGGACAACGTGCTTAAAGAAATAGTTAAAACACAAAACCAAAAAGATGAGGACACTAATCCTGAATTGGCACCTTTATCTATTGCTATGGCTGATTATAAGAAAGCCTCTGATATTGGACAGAAATCAAGCAAACCTGGAAAAGAAACCAAGTCACGTGGTCAAGAACTGAGAAGTAGGAAAAAGTCGAAAGTTTCATCTGATGGCATCTTGAAGGATAAGTTGGTCAATGACATCCAAGAGGGTCATACTTATGATCCGGCAAGGGAAACCCAACTCAATGAAAAGGTTCAGGGCAAATCTGATGTCAAAGTTCAGGATGGTTCATCAGTTGTGCAGAAGCTTCCTTCTTTGATGAATAAAGAAGTCTTACAGAAATGTGGGACTATTTCTAACAAGTTTCAGTGTGCTTTCTGTCTTTCTTCAGAAGAATCGGAGGTATCTCTTACTCCCTTGATTTTTTTTTCTTCCACATGATTTCCCTTTTCCTCTTTATACTTTAATTCTTTGGATCAATAAACCAGCAGTTTTCTTTGAACCATATGCAGGCATCAGGAGAAATGGTCCACTACTATAATGGAAGTCCTGTTGCTGCAGATCATGATGGAGGATCCAAGGTCATACATTCGCATAGGAATTGCACTGAATGGTAAACATCCTTCACATCACCAAAAAGAATTGATCTCAAATGGCTATATTTCTTTGTTTTCATGCTTTTATTTTTTGGTAAAAATAAGTCCAAATGGGGTTCATTTGCATTGCTAATTTTGGACCAGATGATAGCCTGTTGGGTCAAAGTGAAGTTTTTCAAAAATTTGTTTTACCTCCTGAATTTTTATTTTATTAGAAAAATATGAAAGAGTTCTTGAAATTACTTGTTTAGCAGATTCATTATCTGCTGTCTAGGGCAAACAAGATGTTTGTGGAAAACCTCGGGTAGAGGATGAGGACAAGCTATTTCAAGTGTTAATATATTGCCATTTATTACTGATATGGATTTCAATAAAATTATGCGGTTTATTGACAAAAAGATGATTATCTGTTCATAAACTAATGAATTTTTGTCATGATAATGAATATTAGGGTTGGGCCAATTTAGAAAGCTTTGTTCTCTGGTTCACTTTCCAAATATCTTGAAATTACTATGGAACTCCTATCTAAAGTATTCGAAAATATAAGTGCAGGGCCCCTAATGTCTATTTCCAAGATGATAATGCAATGAATCTTGAAGCTGAATTAACTAGAAGTCGAAGAATTAAGTGTTGTTGCTGTGGAAATAAGGGGGCAGCCCTTGGGTGCTATGCGAAGAGTTGTCGCAAGAGTTTTCACGTTCCTTGTGCAAAGTTAATCCCTCAATGTCGATGGGATACTGTAAGTGATATAGGGAACCAAATGCAATCTAAAATTTCGTAATAAATATCTTTGTTCAAAAATGTATATTTTATTTTATGTTATTATTTCTTGAATCAGGATAATTTTGTCATGTTATGCCCTCTTCATGTCTCTTCTAAGTTGCCTAGTGAAAGCCCTCAAGAAAGGAGGAAGAAATGTACTATTAAAGGGTATGTTGACCTTTTCCGTGAAGTTACGTTTCAGTAACAGATAGCAGAGCATTTCTCCAACACAGTATTCTCCTTTTATTCAGTTCTTTCTACCCATTCTTTTCCAGGAAATTATCTCAATGTGATGACGTTGCTAGTAAAAATGACATCAGTACTGGTAGAAATTTGAAGTTTTGTGCATCCTCAAAGAAATTGGTTCTTTGTTGTTCAGCTCTCACAACTGCAGAGAGGGTAAAAAAACCTACTTATATTACTTAAATTGATTCTTTTTGAAAAAAAAAAAATCTGTTTTTTATTTTCTTAATGGTTGGAAATGCAGGAAACTGTTTCTGATTTTGAGAGATTATCTGGAGTTACCGTTTTGAAAAAGTGGGATTCAAGTGTGACCCATGTTATTGCGTCAACAAATGAAAATGGGGCATGCCGAAGAACCCTCAAAATATTGATTGGTATCTTGGAGGGAAAGTGGATACTGAATATGGAGTGTAAGGACCTTTTTATCTAATTTTTTGTCCAATCAGTAAAGTACTGTACTTTCTATTAAGAAAGTACTCCCTTAAGTATCTGGCTCGTATATTTATGCAGACATAAAGGGATAAATACGCTTTGGAGCTATCCATCCCTTACTTCTCTATCAACATACACGAACACATGTTATGTATGTAATTTGCTCATGTTTTCTTTTGTGTGTGTCTACAGGGATTAAGGCTTGCATTAAGGTCATGGAACTTGTTGATGAGGAGCCTTATGAAATTACTGTTGACATCCATGGGATCAGGGATGGGCCTCGACTTGGAAGGCTAAGATTGCTGAACAAGGTTGGTTACTCCCTGCCTTCGACTGTTAAGATTATCATTATGAGTTCCTTTGACACTCTTCTAGAAGATATGGATCTCATATGCAATGTCGTAAATTAACAGTATGTAAGCCCACTCCAATTATGATTCATCTAAAATAGCTTTTATCATGTTCTTCATGGGCCATCTTAAAACTCCATGTTCTAATGTCAGGGGGTGTTTTCTGCCATCTTAAATTTTCATTTACTTGGACACTTCCATTTATTTAAGAATAAATTTATTATTCACACGAATCACACCCATTTTATCATATCTACTTCACACCGGCGGACGTGGCATGGGTTAAATGGCCAATTAAAAAAACAAAACTTTTTTATCTCCATTCATTGCATGTCATGTTACCGATGTGAACTAAGTGTGATAAAATGGGTGTGAAGTGTAGTATTACTTTTTACTTAAACACCTGTGATTATTTTGGGCTCGTTTGATAATACTCTTTGAAAGAGAAAAAACAAAAATATTAACAATCAATTTCAATTACTTTATACTTACAAAATACTCAAAATTATTTTTATCTTTATGTCACATCAGAACATTTTTTAAACTAAAAAGGCAAAATATACCTAAAAAGTGTTGTCAAACAATCCCTTCGGGTTCATCTTTTGAGTTGCAACGCATTCTAAAATTAAATTATAATATTTAAACCTAATCCGAATATTGTATCTTTCATTTATTTGGGGAGTATTACATGAGCATCTAACCAAGAAAAATGAAGGTGTGTGCATTTGCACAAACACATACCTGGTTCTGTGCAAACATGTGAACTTGCATCTTTTATTGACACACTTTTTACATGCAGCAACCAAAGCTTTTTGATGGGTTTAAGTTCTATTTCATGGGAGATTTTTTACCTGCATACAAGGGCTACCTACAAGACCTTGTAATTGCTGCTGGAGGAACAATTCTGCATAGAAAACCTATTTCAGAGGATCAAAAGACCTTGTTTTCTAGTTCCTCAACACGCCAAACCTTCATAATTTACAGTCTTGAGCTTCCTGATAAATGTGATCCTAGCAAGAAAGCTACAGTTTTCAACCGCCGCCGGTTGAATGCAGAGGCCCTGGCAACTTCAACTGGAGCCAAAGTAGCAAGCAATTCATGGGTTTTGAACTCCATAGCAGCCTGCAATTTGCAAAATCTTGCTGAATAATGTATCTTTTCCAATCCCATGAGCTCTGTTCATGTTCAAGAATCTTCTTATGAACTAGCTCTAGGTTTTTCTTTATTTATTTATTTATTTTTCCTTTATTATGATGTAGACATGTATAAAGATCATGCTCATGTGACTCCGTCACTCCATGTCTAAAGGAAATATAATTTGGTTATACATAATCCTTTTACTTAGCAGTGTAAAGTAGAATATATAAGTGGGTGAAAATGTTAAATGTGTTGGATTTTTTTTTTGTTGTTAATTGTGATATTATAAGCAGATTATTTCTGGGATAATTGCTGCTATTAGTGCGTTAAAACATAATCATATTTGCAAAACTGTCACTTTCCAATCTACTATTGAAGTTGCAATGTCATCTTTCTGTGCCCAAATTGACAAAAATTGAAATATTAGAAAGAACATTGCAAAAAAAGTGGTAATTAGAGGGGGTAAACATAGTTTTCCCACGAAACTATGAAACTATGTCATCAAAGTTCGTCATTCTTAGAGTCAGGCAGTGAGCAAAGAAACATCTAAAGCTTCTTGCCAAAGCAATATCAGGTACATATAATGTGTCTTTAAGAAGACGGGGTAAAAAAGAAGAAAATTTTGGAATTATACAACCTTTTAGGGCCAGTGAGCTTTAATCTAGAAGCCTGAACTAGGCTATTGCACATTAACAACAATGTGCAACACCACTAATTTCTTCTACTTTGACACCTTATTAGTAATTCCAAGTATGATTAAAATTCTGTTTTAACCCCTTTCTAGACCACCAAAATAGAAAAAAAGAAAAAAAAAATCAGACTAGGCATGTCTGACATTAAGTCAATGATCCCCTTTCTTCTCATGCAAGAACAGAAGACTCACTGGCATTGATCTCATATTTGGGTTTTGACACGATGAGTAGTCTTCTTGTGGCCATGCTTTGATATCTTTATGTTAAAGCCTTCAAACATGTTCTCAAGTGCCGAAATCTCTTCAATATCCACAGCTTCTTCATTCATTGACCCCATCTGTTGCCTGAAGCTACGTACTCTGTCAAGGCCAGCTTGAACTTCCATTCCCATTTCCTCCATTGTTGCAAGAATTCCATTGTTTTCCTCTTTCACATCTTTGAACTTCCTCTTCAAGGATCGATACCCATCAAGCGATTTCAGCAGTTGCTCTGAAAGTGCTCTGTTTCTCTCCTGGAGGCCTGCATTCCCTTGACCCTTCATGTGCTCTTCCACACAGGTTTGTACTTTCCCCATCAACATCTCGTTTTGAGCTTTAAGATCACTGATAAGTTCCTCCATTCCACACAATTCTTGAACCTTTTTCGAAAGCTCCGACGCCATTATCTCCTTCTCCTTTCCCAAACTCGAACACATGATTTCAAGGCTCTTCCGCGCCGCCAAGCTCGCGCTGAGCTCTTTTCTTAGCCTTTCTTTCTCATCGGCTATCGGTTCATGGGACTTTCTGTCCCTTGGAATATTAGGCCTAAGATCTGTGTTGCACCTTCTGAGCTCTTTCTTCTTTCCAGTTGATTGACATTTTTCAATCCGGGATTTAACATCTTCGATGATCTTTATCATTCCACCTACCCTTTGCAACTTTCGATCATCATTTTCTTTTGTACTTGCCTCACTATGATCTTGGATTAGTTTCAGTAGCAGCTTTATATTGGTTGCAATACCTAAAATATCATAAACACTCATATAAAAAATAAAAAAATAAAAGATACAACAATAATTTTCATCCATTTCAACATTGTAATCATTTTTAAATGTGTTGTTTTGGTAACTTCCTGACATGAAGCTGTTTTTAGGACCGAAACCCTAAGGATGTCTAATTAACCTGTTTGGACACCACTACAGAAAACCTGAACCGACTTTAAGTTTTAAGGTTGATTTTCACAAGTTTATATGCCTGCAACCGAGAAGGATTTATCATTTATACATAGTGCATTTATATATATGTAGATATATGTATACATTATAGCAATCACCTTCTAAAGAACACTCTTCTGGCCTTTCAATATGACTTGTAGAAGGAGGAGGTGCTAGGTCTGGAGATGAAAATGCTCGAGCCCGGCTCATCATAATATTTGTGCAGAAGATATTGAAGGAGAAAGGATCTTTAAGACAGAAAAAAAACACTTTGGTCTAAGATATACCCTGAAATGGAAGAATAACAAATGTATAAAAGAAATGTATCATTGATTAGAGTCTTCTTTCATGCTAGAATATTGAGAGATCAGAGAAAGAGAGATGCTTCTGCAGTCTCTCTCTCTTTGTTAGATCTTTTTTTTTTCTCCCTTCCTGCCTGTAATATTATATGTTTTCTTGGTGTAAGCTGATATTGGAATAGTTGGTTTCTGGTTGTAATCATGCGCAATTATTGGTGGTTCCTTGATTCTATTACTGGCTCTCGTTGCTTTTGACTTTTTTTTTCTTTTTTTCTTTTTTTTTTTTGTCACAAAAAATGGGAATAAATCCTATATTGAATGTTTATTTTCGTTTAACGTGGTATGTGATTTTGCTTGTTAAGTTAGCACCCATTAGAGATTGGATCAACTTCTTATAAGAAATTCATTGATGTCATGTGCTGGCAAATTGTTAATACGACTTATAAGTGAAGCAACTGCAATAGTCTTAGCTTTTCTTGGTGAAGCTCTCATCTCGGTTCATCATTTTTTATTTTAGAGCAATATTATTTAGTAAATTGTCGTACAACATGCTAACGTGACAAAAAAAAATCAATCTTTAAATCAAGACTTTTAAAAAAAGAAACCTTAATTTAAAGGTGATTTTTATTGCTAAATCATAGATTCGTCTTTATTCTATCATCACAAAAAGAGAAAGAGTAAATAACAAATAAAAAAAAAAGGCATATTAATTAAGATAAACTCAATCTAATCATGAAAAACTTAAATTTAAATCTAAACCGTTAAAAAAACTACCGACCATATACCTTAGTCAGACCTATGTCACCAAGGTCTACGTTCATGGCATCTTGACCAGATGTGGAGTCAAATCTCGCCGCTCCATGAGGCGATGCATTCGGGATGAAGCGCAACTCACGCTCCTGGATTGTGCACTTTGTTTTTTTTTTTTAATTTTTTTTTTCCCCTTGAAATCCATTTGATCTCTACATATAAATTGTAGATACAAATTTCTTCCGCCTTGGATTTGAGAAAATTTATTCCAACCCTTTCGAAAAAAATAACACAACAAAAAAAAAAAAAAAAAAGATTCGACAATTTTATTTATTTTTATTTTTTTTAAATAAAGGAATATGAAATACAAAAAAAAAAAAAAATGTGAATAAGCGAAGAAATCGCAAGGGAGGGGCCACAGGTATCAGCGGCAGATGGTACACTTTTTTTTTTTTTTTTTAAGATGGTGCACTTCTTGATCCTTGGATATATAGATGGCCCATATAATATGAATTTTTATTTTCTACTGACTTTTTCAGTTAAGATTTGACAGGCTTTGTGGACGTTTCAGTTGATTATTTATCTTTTTCCTATTTGGCCTTGAAAGTTTTGGGTTTTATTTTTATTTTTATTTTTATTTTTATAATAAGTAATAAACGCATTAAAGGGTTTTTGAGCTATGACTTAACTTTTTACATTTTTCTAAAAATACAGCGATGGAACTAAAAAATTTTCTTAAGAGGATAAATTAAAGAGTGCTTTTGGGGGTATTACATATTTTATTACATTTTCATATAAATTGAAGTAATAGTCCACGTGACTTGGAGTGTAACCTAAGTCTTAAAAAAAGTGAAAAAATAATTAAATAATTAAAATAATTAAAGGGTGTCCGAATCACCCCTTTGTTTTTTTTTGTCACTCTAGTGGGTGGCTTACCACCTCTTTAGGGGTGAAAGAGTGGTTGGTCACTCTCATCGAACCCTTAAGGGTAGTTGCACCATCCCCATAATTGATTAGAGGGAGTTGTCGACCACCGCCAAAGCTCTTAAAATATTTTTAGCAGCTTCAACAAATTTTATTAGCTAATTAATTTACCTGAAAATTACTTTTCTCTATTTTAACCATAAACTTTTTTTTAAGGCGTTCCTAGCAGCTTCAATAAATTAACTATTAACTATCACTATTCTATTTAAATATTATTTTTTAAAAGTTTTTTTATTCTTTCTCAAACATTTATATTTTTTGAATGTTTATTTTTTACTAACGGTCATATTTTTAAATATTTGTCTTATTCTAACGGTTGGATTTTATAAAGCATTTTAATGTTTAATCTCCTCCCAATAACATTTTTCTTACTTAGATATTTTCAAAAGCATTGGGGGTCTTCGCTTTCATTTTTATTGCTGTCCAAATAGCCCAGAAATCATGGCTTTGGCATTTCCTTTATTGCAGTCCGTTATCAGAAAAAAAATGGGCGAGGAAGGAAGAGAGAGCTGTGTGGGAGAGAAAGGAAGTAGAAAAAGAAAAGGAAGAAAAAAATTAAAAGGAAGAGAGAGAAAATAATGGGATTTTAAGCTTCGGTGAATGTATAGTACTAACCAAAATCGATGAGTATTGTACACTCATCAAATTATATAGGTTATTTTGTTGAGGCTGTTATGAGAGATTTTTTAGTGTTCTGATTAAATTTACTAAACAAAATGGATATATTAGGAATGCTCTTAAGGTGGCGTGTTTGACATGGAAGAGATGATTAGGGCTGTGTGACTAACGTGGTAAATGTCATATATTAGGATGAAACCAAGAGGTCCAAGAGGGTCATGACCCTCATAATTTTGAAATTTGCTTTTGGGATTTCATGTGCTTATTATAGGTGGATAATCATACCAAAAGTCATTGCTCCTTAAGGGCTATTCTCTGGCCATGTAGATTATTATATCAGTTTGTAAAGAAATGTGGTAAAATTTGTAGTACCTTAAACTAAAATATAGCAAGAATTTTTAGTCCAAAAGAAACCTGTGTGTGTGTGTGTTACGCTCCTGCTGTGCTGGATGGAGAAAGATAAAACAGGAGCTATCTGCTTTTGATTAAAAAAAAAAAAAGAAAGTTGAACAGCGGATAGGACTATCGGCTAGAAACGAAAAAGAAAAAAAAAGGAGAGGAATGACGGCAATGGGAAGAAAAGTTAGTTGCTTTCCTTTAGTAATTCTATTCGTTAGAATTATTCTGTAGGAAAAGTAGTTCCTTAATTTGTGAAGAAGATTTTTTTAATTTTTTTTAAGTGCTTTTTTATTTTTATTTTTTTCTTTGTAAGTACATCCTTATATTTAAAGAATAAAAAATACAAACAACAATAAATTGGTTGGACAACTCAACAAAAAGTAAGGTAAACAGAAATTAACAGAAAATGCATCAAATGAATGACACGGCCTTATGATTTCTTAGCACAAAGACCAAGAAAATTGGCCGCCCATTAGGGCAAACCATAAGGCGTGGGTAGTGGCGTGAGTATGAGCGGCACAAGGCCTTTCAGCCCTTCCCAACCGCCTATTTGGACAAAACAAAAATATTAGGGAAAGAAACAAATAAGAAGATTAATATAAATGATTAGCCAAAAATACAGATCCGAAAAAAAAAAATAAATAAATACAAGAAAAGTTTAAAGAACATAAAATAAAGGCACAAAGCAAATCTACCGGTGAAGGAAGGTGCTGTGGAAATGATGGCTAGTCGGCGAACGTGAACTAGTCGCTGGTGTGTGAACAACACGCGCCAAAGATAAGCGCCGAGCAAGCGAAAACCACCACAAAAGGTCAGATGTGGCAGTGGAAGGCGATGGGACGAAGCACGCGCGTCGATGGAGCACGCACACGTCGGTGCGTTGTGGGCATGTGCCCGCAAGTAAGATCTACTCGGAAGGTTGTGTGATGCACGCTCTGGCGTGTGCTAGGCAAACGATGGTGCAACTAGTGGCAGTAGGAAGTGAGGGAGTCCTGGAACACAGTGGGGTGGCGCGTATAGTAGTGGAGCTCTTTAAAATTGACAGATCTAATTTTGAAAAAAAAAATCAAATCTAAAAATTTCAAAAAGGAAGAACTGAGGCTGAGGGTGGCGGCAGAGAGAGGTGGAAACCAGCAATCTTATGGAGGAGAAGTTGGCAAGTCTGCTGTGCGCAGATAGAGTCTCCGAAGAGACGAATAGAGCCCCTAAGGAGGCGAGTTTAGCCTCTGAGGAGGTTGGAAGAGGAGGGGGAGAGAGGAAAGGGGGAGTAGAGGGGAAGGGGAGGAGGAGTACCTCCTCCTAGGCGACAAGGACGGGAATGTTCTCTTTTAGAGGTGAGAGAAGAGAGCGTTTTGAAGTACTTTGAATCTTCTAGAGTTCATGTAACAACCTTTACCTCAGCCCTAGTTTAGCACGTTGGGTAGCTCAAGGTAGTGGGGTGAGATGTATAGGCCAATTAGGTTGGGCCTAGGTAGCTTAGTAAAAATGAATAAAGATTACTAAATGAGATTATGGTTATGTTTGGTACGCGGAATAGTTATTCTTTATTAGCCTTTATTAAGAATGAAATAAGTTGAATGGATTAGCCTTATAATAAACATTCTCATAGTCATGAAAGAATGTATATTCCTTCAATTAAGAGAATAACTATTGTGTACATAACTTCTATTACAATGAGTCTGAATACTATGGTTAACTTGAATTCCAACCTCACGTGGATCTTCATGGTTGTTGGCAGCCGCCGGTCGGGTTTATCTATCTTTTTAGGCTTCATTTATGTGAAACTTAGCAAGAGGTAGTGGAAACGAACTAACGGACTTTTTACATACTCATCAATAATTAAACGACAAAGGTAGGAGTGGATCTGCGGATGTGATTCAATGGAGCAGCGGTGCCGGAATTCCACAATACAGAGAGTATGTTGTGTTGGTCCCAAGTGGAAACACGACACAACATCTTATTGGATGTTGATAATTATACCATTCCATGTTGTGTTGAATATCTAAACTCTCTTACCTAGAAAGAAGATATCCAAAGCCGTCAGATCATGCTTTATCACCGAGAAATGATAGAGCATCTACCATCATTCTTCTTTCATCTTCTCAATTCTCACCATCACTATTGAATCTATGGATCTATGTGGGTCTTATGTGTGAAACCCGCAAATCCAATGGTGATAGTAAGAATTGAGAAAATGAAGGTAGATACCCTAACATTTCATACCCAATCACACCCCGACACAGTTCTTTCTCTTAGGCTACAAATCCACCTATTTTGGATTTGACTTATGTGTAGTAAAACAAATTACAGCACCTATGTTGTAGTTTCTTAAGAGTCCAAATTTAGTTTTGTTATATCTCTCTGTCTCATGGAACATTTGCACTTAAGTCAAATCCATCTATCTTATTTTAGCAATAATATATTCTCTTTGAGGCTAATAACATATGGTTTGAGAATATCAGAATTGGTTGTAATTTGCTAATTTGTGAGTTAAAAAGAGTCTTGATGGGGCCCACACAATCTAAAATGCAAGCTCATATACTTGGACAAGTAACTCTAATCGGAGCTTCTCTCAATTAATTGTCCGAATTAGTTATAGGAAATACAATCCAGTTTGAGACCAGATACATCATTATGCCTGATTCAAATTAAGGTTTGATTTTATATGTGTAATTTGGATTAACTCTTAAACATTGTTAAAACTATTACTTCGATTAATAGTTAATAAGGAATTGTGTTATATCAATTGATTTCATCATAGCATGAAAAATACTAAAAAATGTAGAATATGTTTTCTAAATGTGAAGTAAAGATATCAACATATATGGTAGAGACTGTAGTAAATTTAAAAAATAATTTTGAAATAACTTTACCATTTTTAAGGGAAGCAAATTAAAGAAGGCATTAGATACTACTATTAAGGAAAATAACTCCAAAGTAATTGTATATCATTGATAGATAATTAAATATTGGAAGCAAATAATTGGATATGCAATACTTTTTTTGGGATGTTTGTAATAAAGAAAGTATTAATGTTGACTTTTGGACGTTAGTAAAACACACGTGTCAGTAGGGGAAGGTCATGTCTTCCCACGAGTGAGGTTATGAGTGGAGTTAGAGATTGACAAGGACTGAAGTGACGTATACTTTTCCTAACATTCAAGGGCTTAAGGGATGGCGAGATAATTGGTCTGGAACCCACTCACTAAAAGCTTAGAGGGATAGGTGCTTTAAGCGGTCGAGACGGGAAGGGTGATTTGAGCATCATCCGGCTAGGTGTTGCAATCGCCTCACCCCTAAAGGGATGATCTCTAGCGCGTTGAGTAATTGAAGCTCATAGGCTAGCCTTGATTGCTTAATGGATCTTTTGGTGGGCGAGTTCTCATAGTTGGGCTATTGGCCCATGGCCCAACAAATATCATGTGACATTTAACATTAGTATGCTTAATGGTGATAAATGATAGGGTTAAATTGAATAGAGAAATACTATTTTGCATTATCTCAGCATTCTTCTAGTATTATTTGTTGATGTGATATGCCCAATGCACTTTTAGATTAATCTTAATTAAAATAAAAAATTTAATGGTAAATTGAATATGCCATGTCAGCAAAAAATGCTGAAAAAATGTTACAAGAATGTAAAATAGTATTCTTTTAATTGAATGTAGTCTAAAATTTTAGAGTTCAAATTGCATTGATGGAAAGGTTGGTGTTCAAATTGAAAAAGACAATAAAGTCAAAAGGACCAATTCATAGGTGTAGTTTTTTGACGTGTAAAAGCACCTCGTGACCTATATTGTTGTCTTTAACTTTTCTCCCCCTTTAACTTTTCTCCCCCTTTCGTCAAATCTAAGTCAATAAATAACCAATTTAAGGTTTTGTTTCACAAACAAAACAATCTACATTCGAGCTCAAGGTGTTTGGAGGCATGCCATGCTTATTTACAAATTATAACTAGAAATTGATTTTCTTTTCATTTTAAAATTTAAGAGCAAATTGTAAGAATAAGATGGTTTTGCAGAGGGACTCGGTTCATTTGATAATGCTTTTTAAATGGTGTTTTTTATTTTTTTGATTGTAAAATAATATAAGAAGTTTTAAGTGTTTTGTGACTATTCTATATTTTTAGTTGTTTGTTAAATTTTTATACTTTTTTGTAAAAAATAAAAAGCAAAAAGTAAAAAGTAAAAAGTAAAAAGCAAAATTAAAAGGCATTTTCAAAGGAGCCCTTATTGGTTATTATTTTTGGAAAATATAAAATTACCATTCCTGAATTGTCTCACGGTAGTTTTACCAAAAAAAAAATGGTAAGAAAGTCTGTTTCTTAATTATAAATTGTTGACTTTGTGACACTGAAATTGGGACTCTTGTACATAGTTATTTCTATCTTTACATTTATAATAAATTTATAATTCATTTATTAAAAATTATGGCTATTACTTTAGATTTATCAGAGAAATTCAATGCAAACGCATATCTTTTCAACAAATAATTTCGTGAAAACAATATTATTGTGCCTTGGATTTGGTTAATGATTATAAATTATCTCCAAACTTTCTAGAAGAGTTTAAATAAAGGGTTAAATATATATTAGCCCTTGAACTGACAGTCTTTTTTTTTTTTTTTTGAATGGGAATGGGCACATTTCATTAGATATTGAAAGCCAATTAGTTACAAGCGTTCTATAGAGATAATATCAGTAATACATAGGGACACTTCTACCCCCTGAATGACCTCCTTTGTTAGGATTAGGGCTTTGATTTGGCCTTACGAACTGACAGATATGAGATTTAAATCCATCAAATTATTATGTTGTTGCAAATTAGCTCATCCATCACTTTTGACCACAATGTTAAATGGAAAACTAAATTTGACATTTATCTTTCAAAAAATACCTTTATTTTGATCAATGAAAACCAAATTTGATCAATATCTAGAATAAAATATTTTTATTATAAATAAAAATTGAAAAAATAAATAAAGTTTAAGGGTGCCAAACCACTACAATTTTCTTTTGGAAAAAATCTAAAATAAATCTTAATACCTTTTTTTTTTGTTCAAGTTTTAACTGCATAAGTTTTTTGTAAATGTGAAAATGGTCATTTTGTTAAATTTTTAGCCAATTTTGTATGTCTGTTGGTGCCACATCATGTTAAAAAAAATTGTTTACTTTTATTAAAAATAAAAATGAAATATTGAAAAAAAAAAAAAAAGTTTAAGAATAGCCGAACCACCTTCTTACAAAACTATCATTGTTTTGACCATTGAAAAATTAAATTTACCCTATTCTTTTTATTAATTAATAAAAAAGCCTAATTTTTCTTTGTTTTTGTTTTTTAAAAAAAGAAAAATGAAAAAGGGGATGACTCACAAGCCACCCCATACGTTGGGATGGTTCGGTCACTAATTCCTAAATTCTTTTTTTTTTTAATTATTTAAATTTTAATTCATTTTTTAAATTTTTTATTATTAATATATTATTTTAATTTTAAATAAATAAATAATATTATTTGAAGAATGGCATAAAAGTGGTCAAGTGCATGACACCTGACCACTTTTTCGTCTAAATTGATGACTAACTCTAACGGATGAGACTAATTTACAACAATATAATAGTTTGATAAACTTAAATGTGCATTTGTGGGCTAAATTAAAAATGGCTGCAGTCATTTAAAACCCAAAAAAAAGAAGAAGAAATGGCTGCAATTCAAGGGTTAAATCATATTTAACCCTTAAATAAAATAATATAAGTAGCAAGAATTAATTAATTATTATAGATAAACACGAGGTTCACAAATAAAAACCCCACACAACCCAAACCCCATGACATGATTTCTCCGGAAAATTCCAGCCTTCCAGAAAATCTCGCGATGGACCCTCCTCCTGACCTCGCAGACGAGTTCCGCAACTGGCTGGAACTGCCCCCCGACGTGATGGCGTCGATCCTGCTGAGACTGGGCGCCATCGAGATCTTGAAGAGCGCGCAGTTGGTGTGCTCGCCGTGGCGCAACCTCTGCAAGGACCCGTCCATGTGGCGCGCCGTCCACATGCGCAACCCCTGCAACCTCTGGGAGATCCCCTACGACCCCTACGACCTCGAGAAGATGTGCCGCGACGCCGTCGATCGCAGTTGCGGCCAGTTGGTCGAAATCAACATCGAGAACTTCGGCACCGATGAGCTCCTCAGGCACATCGCTGACAGGTATTTTCTTTTTTGTTTGGATATTATTTGAATTATGCGCGAGAAACGAAGGTTTTGATTGATATGTTGTTGTTTAATTTTTAATATTGAGGGCCGTTTTGTTTTAAAATGTGATTGATACGAGTCTGTGGTTGTTTAGATTTCGGTAATTACTTCGTGTAATTCTAGTTTATTGACTTAGATTTTTAGGGTTTGTTGGTAAATTTGAGATTTTTGTGTTTATCATTTGCTGCATCCTGTGCTAATTAGGTTTTGATTTTGGAATGTTTTGACATTTTGAGGGTGTTAGTGATTGCTGGGAGGGTTGTAGAATTTTGATTCCTGGTTTTATTTTTGTTTTAGCATGACTATCAGAAGTTGTTGGCGTCCCGGACTTCGAACGTTATCTTTTTTTTTTTTATGAGGAATCAAAGTATCTTTAAAAATGAAAACGCAACTCAGGTACACAGTAAGAATAAAAGACTTTGAATGTTATTGCGAGTGTTTGAGCTTGGCTCGGTCAAATCAAAGGCTCTCGAAATGGAGAGGAACCGGTTAGTTAAAATAAGATTCGTAAAATTGTCATTTCACTTTTTTTGGATCCCCCTTAAATAACTAACCCTCTCCATTTCATTTGAAATGGAGAGGTTCCATGGCTTGGGCTTGAGTTGAGCCACAATTTTAGAGTTGGCTTGCAAGCCTGTTGCATTGAGCCCATGTAGGATCTAAACTGTTCTGGCTTCAAACTTAAATCAATTTGTAGTTCTCTCATCAATCAACAACATGGGTTTCTAACTTTTGGTGATAGTCTTGCTTCACTCAACTCTGCATTTGATTACTAGCATCCAGAAGTTTATGATAGTCATACCGAAATCAACAACACGGGTTTCTTACATTGTCTAATTGTGTATTTTTGTGCTTGTCTTGCTGCCCTTGCCTCTGTTCATACTACAACCATCCAAAAATTTTAGTAGTCGTATGAAGTAACCGAACCTCAGCCCATAACAAGCAAAGCTGTCACACGCAGTATGACAACTCATTAAAAAAAAAGGCCTTAAAACATTCTTTTTCTTCTTCTTCGTCTTAAAAAAAAAAAAAAAAAAAAAAAATCATTGGAAATCATCTTTTGTGTTATCTATTCCAACTTAAGACTTTCGAAATCACTTTATCCTCAAGTTGTACCTGGTTAGAGGTTCATAGCTTTCATAGTGGAAGGTGTTACATGTAAGCCTTGCTGCTAGCCTAGAGCACACTTAAGGCAAAAATAAAATGTGAATTTGATTGTAGGAGGATGTAGTTTTGATGATCATCAAAAGTTACTGCAAATAACATTGAAAGTCTATCACGTGTTCATGTCAAAGATTCTAACTAAAGCAACAGAAGCCGCATTCCTGAATGGTAGGCAATTACCTTTGAAAAAGAGTTGGAAGTTGTTCTTTGATGAAAACTGCAGCTCATGATGTTGGAAATCCTCCACTCCAGTAATCTTGGGGCATCCTCTTATTTGTTGATGAAAAATTGATGAAATGGGGTTTCCATCTTATATACACTTCTGTACTGTTATAGCTTTATTTACCCAAAAAAATGAAAGGCTTGATGGGATCTATAGTTAGCTGCTACTTGAATGCTAGCTCCGCAAACGATCCGTTTCCAGTAATTTATGCTATGATGCCGCACCATGTGGATACAAATGCGGAATCATGTGTCTCCAATCAAGTGTTTAAACTCAGTTTTAGTCTTGGATAACTTTGTATGACCCGAAATTTTAATTTTACTTGGTGCATCGTTTATTGAAATTTCTGTCACCACAAAGTAAAAATTAAAATTCTTTTGAAGATTTTTTTTTT